>JACEEZ010021912.1:64455-109455 GCA_016584305.1 Chionoecetes opilio | reverse complement strand
ACACTTTTTAATCAGGATTTGGCTTTAGTTAGGTTAAAACAAGGGGTTAGGTTAGATTAGGTTAGGTTAGTGAGTCTAAAAATGGGGTTAGGTTAGTAAATTTGTATAATCCTATACACTCCTTACTACTAAAAACATCTTATATCTCCGAAAGTAGTGATTTGCGACGGAAACTTATTGAGAGAAAGTTTCTCAGAATCAATTAAGGTAAACATAAACCATACTCCTAATTGTGTAGATAATTTTGGTCCTATAGTCGACCCAGTATATCTTGGCCCTTGGGTTGGGTTCTGGGATTCCCGCAGTGCCGTCACGTTCACCGTTGACATGCTGATAACGACCTCTCTTTCATACTGTTAGCTATTACATTAACTATTTTTTAATCATATAGTTTTATAATACGGCTGCATGGTTTTATGAATAGCTTGCTATTTGACGGTACAACATTGGTGAGTCTGAATACCATCCATTACACTTGGCATAGCTTATACGACGTTGCCGCCCGAGTGTCCTTAACACTACACCCACCCGGTCATTCCTAGTCACTCCTCCGCCATGGAAAGTTCCCACGAATCGCACTTTCGTGTTCTGCACAGCCAAGCAAAAGAAGTTATTTACAACGTGTGGAGTGGAAAAAGTCAAAATAAGAGAAAACATTTCTTCTAAAAAAAAAAAAACTTAAAATGCTCTGACCACTTCCTTCTTTCCATTACTCCCTACTCTATATCATCTCTTGTTTCAGGATTACTATGTTTACACCATTCAAGTGTACAGCAGAAAGAATTTTCTCTGCTGTAAATAATTTAAAAACAAAACAGAGAAACAGATTGTCAACTAAAACACTAAATGGGCTGCTCCATGCTAAACGATATTTTACTAAAGATACTTGTCATAGTTTTTCAGTTAATGAAAGTTTGGTCAATAAAATGAATGTAAGAATGTATGACAATTATTCACATTCAGAATAATACGTAAGGAGTTTTTTATATTTTTTTTACATATTGAATGCTTGATTGGCAGCGAGCGAAGCGAGCTGCTACTTACCATAAGACCCATTCGCGGAAGGGGAGTGGAACCAAGTTTAAGCCAAAAAGTGAATAACTACTTCTAAATATTGTCGGATTGAGCTGAAAGTTAACATGCAAGTAGTACTGTCAAAATTAATGGGGGTCTGTGAAACAAACTTTTTGCGTAGAACAAGCCCTTAATGAATAATTAGCGTAATGAGTTAATTCGCTGGAACGTGGCTCGCTGCCACGTTCCAGCCGCAAGAACTGAGACAAAAGCAAAGGGGCCAGAAGCTGGACGCCTATACTTGATTTAGTCATATAAATAGGAAATATTCTGATAAAAATTGGGTAAAACTCTAGAGTCCTTTCCCGCCCTTATTACTGTGTTTTTTTCCTCCAGACCTGCACAGGTTCCTTCAGATACCTCTAAAACGTAATTATATAGTGGGGGAGAGATGCCCCCTTCCCTCTACCCCCAACAAACCTGGGGGACATGTGGGAATGCGGGGTTTTGGGTGGGAGACGAAATTTACACATTTACAGCATGTACTATACTAATACTGTACTATGCATGTACTAAGCATAATAATCAGGGGGTATCCGCCCTACTGGACCCCCCTCCAAGGGTTATTAGCCTAACCTCACCTTTAACCTCCCGAATATGATGAGAAATGGTGAGTCAGTTCGTACCGCCACGCCGCCATTATACTGTCCCTCTTCCCAAGCCTATACCTGTATTAGGATCAGGACTGATACAGCGAATCCCATATACCTGTATCAGGATCAGGACTGATACAGCGAATCCCATATACCTGTATCAGGATCAGGACAGATACAGCGAATCCCATATACCTGTATCAGGATCAGGACTGATACGGCGAATCCCATATACCTGTATCAGGATCAGGACTGATACAGCGAATCCCATATACCTGTATCGGGATCAGGACTGATACAGCGAATCCCATATACCTGTATCAGGATCAGGACTGATACAGCGAATCCCATATACCTGTGTCAGGATCAGGACTGATTCAGCGAATCCCATATACCTGTATCAGGATCAGGACTGATACAGCGAATCCCATATACCTGTATCAGGATCAGGACTGATACAGCGAATCCAAATGCATGTTAAATCTATAGGGACAGAGGCCACAATATCCTATATCGATGCTCTTTTATCAGCGAGTGAAGCAATCTGAGTGAAGTTCACGAGTCTATATTTGTGTATAGTTGACAAAATGGATACCATGCACGTGTGACGTGAGGGGTGTACGGTATGGATAATTTTATTTGTATATTTAATTTTTATATGTATAATTTTTTATTATAATAATTGATTTGATAGGTGGGTGACATGGAACGGGGCCTCAATACAAATCATCAATGGAGTGATGTGCACGATCTCAGTACCTCATCAATAAGGTAAATAATGCTATATTAGGGTGTATACAGAGGTATTCTCACCGCCGTCGGCGAGTGTTCCGATTTTTGACGAGCTCCAGTTCTTGATCTTGATATTACAGCACCCAATATATATTTTTATCAGCTTTACCCGTGTTTCTGCATTCAGGAAATAAATACCAGCAGGTTAGGTCAGGTTAGTTAACGTCTAGGTTAGGTTAGTGATTTAGCGGAGGGGTGGGGGGGGTTAGGTTAGGTTAGTGGTCTAGTGGTGAGGTTAGGTTAGTGGTCTAGCGATGGGGAACTTAGGTTAGTGGTCTAGCGGGGAGGGGGGTTAGGTTAGTGGTCTAGCGGGGAGGGGGGTTAGGTTAGTGGTCTAGCGGGGTGGTTAGGTTAGTGGTCTAGCGATGGGGGAGTTAGGTTAGTGGTCTTGCGGGGAGGGGGGTTAGGTTAGTGGTCTTGCGGGGAGGAAGGGTTAGGTTAGTGGTCTAGCGGGGATGGGGGTTAGGTTAGTGGTCTAACGAGGGGGGGATTGGGTTAGTGGTCTTGCGGGGAGGGAGGGTTAGGTTAGTGGTCTAGCGGGGAGGGGGTGTTGGGTTAGTGGTCTTGCGGGGAGGGAGGGTTAGGTTAGGCCAAAGACTACTGTATACAGTAGTCTTTGGTTAGGCTAAACTGCTAAAATCTATTAGCTAAATGCTGTTAATGTGTCGATTTCGTCTTCCCCACCCCAAAACCCCGCATTCTCGCCAGTACCCCAAGTTTGTTGGGGTAGAGGGGAGGAGGCATCTGTCCCCCACTTTTTAATTACGTTTTAGAGGTACCTGAGGTTTAGAGGGGATCTGTGAAAGTCTTGGGAAAAAAAACACCTTTTCACTCAAATTAAAACAACTGAACTTCAAATTAAAACAAGTGAATCTCAAATTAAAAAAACCGAAAACAAGTGATTCTCAAATTAAAATAAACGAAGTTTAAATTAAAACAACTGAAGTTTATATCAAAACAACTGAAGTTTAAATTAAAACAGCTAAAGTTTATATTAAAACAACTGGTTTAAATTAAAATAACTGAACTCCAAATAAAATAACTGAACTTCAAATTAAAATAATTGAATTTCAAATTAACAGAAAAAATTCATCTATTATATTTTTAAATTCATTTGTTTTATTTTGAAGTTCTGTTGTTCTAATTTGAGAGTGAAAATGTGTATTATGAAAGCCCCCAGAAAAGTAGCATATTTCTTCCTTCAAACTTTTTCTTATCTTTACCAGAGTGCTGCCAGCAAAGGGAAGAGAAGGAAAAAATTATTTATGAAAAGATATACCATTCTTTTAAATATTTTTACACAGCATACTACATAGATAAGGCAACACAGGATGAAGTAACGCATAGATATTGCGTGTATGTTAGTACACATACTTTAGTTATACAACAGAAAACCAGAGTGCCAAATTTATGGCAGTCAAATTTTTTTGGCACTCAAATATTTTTTTTTGAGTGCCAAATATTTTTGAGTGCCAGAAATTTGTGCCAAAAAATGTTGTGCCAAAAAAATTTGGCACTCAAGATTTAAATTTAGATAAGTGTCTACAACAGCTGATGGCCAACTCCTTCATTCCATAATCTCCCTTCCTCATTTACTTCCTCCATCCCCTTCTTTCCTCCATTTCTCTTTCCTTCTTTCCTTCCTTACTCTCCCTTTCTCCTGGGAATAAGTGAATGAGGAATGGGAATGAAGTAGTTAGCAGAGGAAGGAATGAAGTGATCACAGGATAGAAACTTAGAAAGGCAAGTAAATGAAGAGAAAAAGCTAGGAAATGAATAAAGGAGACAAGGAAAAAGGAATGATTAAATGGAGAAAAGAACAAGGTATTAGAATAGGCCAAGAAAGGGATGAGAAGAAATACGCGGAAAAAATCTGGATATAAAGCCAACTAAAGTGAAATAAGGAACTATAAGTGAAATAAGGATATTGAAACTAGAAAAATGCTAGAAAAGAAGGGAAATATGAATAATCTACCATAAAGTATGTTACCCTTGTGTTTGGGTGACGCTGCTCAGTGAGCGTCAACAGATACTATCAATACATGAGAGTAATAGTATTACCATGATCTTATAAGTAATAGTATTACCATGATCTTACAGATGATAATGTGACTTGGCTTTATAATGTTGTGTGCAGCAAGACCCAGACAGCGAGACCCTGTAGGGGCCAGGCGGCGACCCTTTGTTTCAGGCCAGGTCGCCCTCCACTATCATCCACTTTTGAGGATCCTCATTGCCGCGGCTTTTTCCACTACTTTCCTCACGATATATATTAATATCAGAAATGAATAACAAAGTCAACCTGAGATGTGTGCGCGTGGTCGGTGTGTTGGTGGTGGGGGTGGCGCTCACCCTCGTGCTGGTGGGACTGCAGCTCGAGGGCGACAAGCTGCGCCAGGCGATGCGGGCGTGGTGGGACGCGGGACCCCAAACCACCCTGCTGGGGAAGGTGCGGGGGCGCCTGGCCGCCGCGTCGTGGCTGGCCTCCCCAAGGGACCCCCTTAGGGAGTGTTGTTTCCCCGCCGGCGACAGCTGGCGGGAAGTGCTGCCTCTGGTGTTGGGCAACAAGGAACGGCTGGCCTGCCTACAGAGGCAGGTGCAGCGGGCAGAACAAGAGCACAACATGTTTGTGCTGTGGTTTGTGGTGGTCGTGTGTGTTGTGGTGGTGGTTGTGTCTGTGGCCCTGGTGGCAGGGTTCACCTGGGCCCGGCACACCCTGCCATGGCCCCGCCGCTGGCAACATGTGTGCACCGCATTACTACTGAAGGAACCAGACCGTCGCTTGTGTCTCAGTGAGGCACAGCACTGTGTAGTAGCGCCGCTTTTGCCACTGCTGCGACGCGTGTTCGTTGTGGAGTTCCCGGATGTTACCTGTGATGTCCTGATGACCCGACAAGACTCATACCTCCGCTTCGACGGCCACGGGACACGCAAGGCACTGGCCTTGCCCGCACCAGGCGGGGCAATACCGGCTGAGTCCTCACAGAATATGCAACAAAATTATGACGGACAGGAGGACGAGGAGGCCAATCAAGAGGTGCGGCGAAGCCTCATCGTGCCTCGAAAATACGTGGAGCGACTGGCGGGGTCTGATGAGTGTTACCTCCACTACCTGGAAGGCCACTACTCCGTCCAGGTCCTGCTGGACCCTGCACGCCGCAGGTTGCATATCAAGGGCTGCAAGACCAGCGCGCAGAAGTGTCATGCCGCCGTGAAGGAACTGTTTGCCGCGTGGCGGACACGCGAGGCCGACGTGGAGTGATCGCCTCCACAACATATTTCAAGTATGGCTGAACATCACTATCCTATTATCTTATTATAATTATTATTATTGTTATTGTGATTTTTATAGTTATAAGTACATTAATATAGATTATGCATTAATATCCGTGTTCAGGCTATTATATGAATGAGCGAGAGAGAGAGAGAGAGAAAGAGAAAGAGAGAGAGAGAGAGAGAGAGAGAGAGAGAGAGAGAGAGAGAGAGAGAGAGAGAGAGAGAGAGAGAGAGAGAGAGAGAGAGAGAGAGAGAGAGAGAGAGAGAGAGAGAGAGAGAGAGAGAGAGAGAGAGAGAGAGAGAGAGAGAGAGAGAGAGAGAGAGAGAAGAGAGAGAGAGAGAGAGAGAGAAAAAAAAAAACCAGATACACACACAGAAGCAAGATCTCACAAAAGCATAAACAAACATGAGGGATGAAAAGGAGACTTGATAAATGTAGATACGAAGACGGGACCACAAGAGTGTGGCTCAGGCCCTGTAAAACACAACTAGGTAGATACATACCCACACATATAGGTAGAGTCTTAATGCTCCGTATCATAACATTCTATGTATAGTATATTCGGTACATTATAAATACTTAAATTATACCGTAAACAGTGCAATCTATATCATATATTCTTGCTTCACACGCATCAAAAAAATAAGTAATATAAATAAAGTATAAATTTGTGATTTGGATTTGTAATTAATTAACAAGGGTTGGGCAGCGACGCTACAAGTATAGTGGACGTGTGAGCCCGGCGGTGAAGACTTGACGGCAAGGGAAGGCAGGACAAAGGAATACAGGATCAATTTTTTTTGTAACAGGCAGATTATGTTACTGTATCTTTTTTGTTAGTAATTTATTAAGGTTAGGAAATTATAATCAATGTTTTGTTTTATACTGAAAATAGAGATAAAGAAATAATAATAAAATTATGAATATTGTGTTCTCTATGCATTTTGCACATTCTAGAAATCTCGCGACCCCCCAGAAGACTTTCGCGACCCCTCGAGGGGTCGCGACCCCCAGTTTGAGATCCCCTGATCTAGACTACACTCCTATTCACTTTTTTATAACCTGTCAACAAATTCTTTTTTCTCTGTATTGAACATAAAATGGATAATTACTGATATTAACAACTTCAATAAATAGAAAACATCTGATCTCAATTCGTAGTAGTAAGTAGTTTTTCTTTGTATTAAATCATTTATTGTTAATCTAACTTATATATTCTTCTTCACATGTTTGGTTCTCATCCGCTCCTATATATAAGGTACTCCTCTAAACACACACACACACACACGCAAACGCGCACATACACACACGCACACACTAGGGGAACTCCATAGTGTAAGGGTTAGCACGCTCGGCTCACAACCAAGAAGTCTCGGGTTCGATCCCCGGGCGGAGCGAAGACAGACGGGCGGTCTTCTTAAAACCCGAGCCCCTGTCCACCCAGCAGTGAATGGGTACAGGGTGTTAGCCGGGGTTTGTGACCCGCCTCCCGGGGTGGTGGTTTCGGCCAACACTAAGGATGAATGAGATTTTTTTGTTTTTTTATATGGAGACGGGGCCATACGAGCGTTGCTCTGGCCCTGTAAAATACAACTAGATGAATACAACTAGATGAATACGCACACACACACACACACACACACACACACACAAAAGAAAAAAATACCTTAAAAATGCATAGTCTATTCCTGTTATCAGTTTTCCTCTACAACAAGCCACTTTTACCCTCCCCTTTTACAATCCTCTGCAGTGCGGTTTCTTATCTTTTTGTTCAGCCACTCTTTTCATGGTTACTGCCTCTCCGCCACTCACTAACTGCCTTCTCGACTCCCGCGGTTTATTCTCATCCCTGCTTTACAAAGTTCACCACATCTTCACTCCTTCATCCCCCTTGTGCACAGCTGACTTCTGAGAGAACCCGCCACTTTTTCTCACCCTGTTACAAGGTCTTCCTAGAAACACAATAGTCAGACGCCTCGTGAACTGAAATTAACCTTGTCTTTTGTGAAACTCTCTCTCTCTCTCTCTCTCTCTCTCTCTCCTCTCTCTCTCTCTCTCTCTCTCTCTCTCTCTCTCTCTCTCTCTCTCTCTCCTCTCTCTCTCTCTCCTCCCTCTCTCTCTCTCTCTCTCTCTCTCTCTCTCTCCTCTCTCTCTCTCTCTCTCTCTCTCTCTCTCTCTCTCTCTCTCTTCTCCTCTCTCTCTCTCTCTCTCTCCTCTCTCTCTCCTCTCTCTCTCTCTTCTCTCTCTCTCTCCTCTCTCTCTCTCTCTCTCACAAAGTTGACCTAATTAACAGACGAGCAACCTAACAGCCATCTTAAAAAGTATAGACTCCATGAACTAAGACAGACAACCGTGGTATTCCTGAGTGGGTTCCAATACTACGTCCACCCTCCATGTCGTTTATAACCTAGCCGAGCGCACATGCATGGGGGGAAAGGGGCTTAAATACTCCTCTCACGTTCAGAAAAAGATACCAAACAGGTTATTAATACGAGGGGTGCAGAGGGGGGTAGTAGTGGGGTTGACGTTCATAAGGGGGGGGAGGGGGCGGTCACATGCAGGTAGGTAGGTAGTTTATTACGCGAATCGACAGGTATCAGGTGCTGCCCCGGTGTCCCTGCGTGTACATATTTCATACCGAGACAAAACTAATTCGGACCGCTATACTAATTATATAATTTTATGATGCTTTATTTTTTTTTCTTACTTCCTTATTTCTATTACTATTTTTTCAATTCCTTACTTTTATATCACTTCTTATTACTTTTATTTCTTCCTTCCTTAACTAAGCCAATGATATGATAGGCTTTATTTTATTACTTCCTTATTTCTATAGCTATTTTTTTAGACCTTACTTTTCATTTACTTATTACTTTTATTCCTTTCTTTCTTACCTAAGCCTACCCTACCAATCTCATTTTCTCAATTTTGTTCCCTTTGTATATACCTACCTATTTAATGACTTACTTTACCTAAGTATCTATTTACCAACCAACACAACCTGTCTACCTTTGTCTACCTATCTATCTATCTACCTTATCTTCTTACCTCAATATCTACCTCCATATCTATCTCCTGATCTGCTTACTTCAACATCAATCTACCCTCTCTGTAACCTCACGTCTACCTACTTAATTACCGTCATAACTACCCAAGTACCCTGACAAGCTCATTCCTAATCATCGCTTCATAACGAGCACGTAACCACCATCACTACCACATATCAAGGGGAAGGGGTAATTACGATTATAACTGAGGGAAAACAGAAATAAAAGTGCTTCAGCAAAATTATCATAAAAGGGGAGAATACTGAAACTTACGAGAGGAATGATTAAGAGAGAAGTGTGTGTGAAGTAGAGAGGGGGAGAGTGTTAATTAATGGTAGTGTTAGTAAGAGTGAAGAGGATGAAAGGAAATAGCATGATAATTATGGGGAAAAATAATGTAAGGGGGGTCGGGAGTGGAGGAGCTAGAGTTATTTTCCTCAATTAGTCCGATGAATACTGGAAATAGACGGAATATTACACAGTCGGGGAGAAAACTCATACGTGGGCTTCCGATTTCATGCATTCTCTGATACGTTCGTTCATAAAAAGCTAATTTGTCGCCGATAAGTAACTGTTATGAGCTACTAAAGGGTCAATGGGAAGGGAGGCGAACCACTGCCGCCTATATATATGTACCCCAACGATGCCCTTGCTCCCCCTCCATTATTACAGGTGAGGGCCTATGTAGCCCAGCGATACCCTTGCTCCCCCTCCATTATTACAGGTGAGGGCCTATGTAACCCAGCGATGCCATTGCTCACCCTCCATTGTTACAGGTGAGGGCCTTTGTAACCCAGCGACGCCCTTGCTCCCTCTCCATTATTACAGGTGAGGGCTTATGTAAACCAGCGATACCCTTGCTCACCCTCCATTATTACAGGTGAGGGCCTTTGTAACCTAGCGATGCCCTTGCTCCCCCTCCATTATTACAGGTGAGGGCCTATGTAACCCAGCGATGCCTTTGCTCCTCCTCCATTATTACAGGTGAGGGCCTTTGCAACCTAGCGATGCCCTTGCTCCCCCTCCATTATTACAGGTGAGGGCCTATGTATCCCAGCGATACCCTTGCTCCCCCTCCATTATTACAGGTGAGGGCCTTTGTAACCCAGCGATACCCTTGCTCCCCTTCCATTATTACAGGTGAGGGCCTATGTAACCCTGCGATGCCATTGCCCCCCCTCCATTATTACAGGTGAGGGCCTTTGTAACCCAGCAATGCCCTTGCTCCCCCTCCATTATTACAGGTGAGGGCCGTTGTAACCCAGCGATGCCTTTGCTCCTTCTCCATTATTACAGGTGAGGGCCTTTGTAACCCAGCGATACCCTTGCTCCCCTCCATCATTACAGGTGAGGGCCTTTGTAACCCAGCGATGCCCTTGTTCCCCCTCCATTATTACAGGTGAGGGCCTTTGTAACCCTGCGATGCCTTTGCTCCTCCTCCATTATTACAGGTGAGGGCCTATGTAACCCAGCGATGCCCTTCCTCCACCTCCATTATTACAGGTGAGGGCCTATGTAACCCAGCGATGCCTTTGCTCCTCCTCCATTATTACAGGTGAAGGCCTTTGGAAACCAGCGATGCCCTTCCTCCCCCTCCATTATTACACGTGAGGAGTGGCACAGGATTGGTATCTCACCTAATATTTCAACACGGTCATCAAGACTGTTCCAGCCTCGCGCTGCCCCGCCGCCTACCTTCATATTGCAACACCACCGCTGCGGCGCGGACGCCTTCAATCAGGCAACGCTGGCCACTCAAGATAATGGACGAGGCTGTCGCGGGTGGCGTAACACCTTGCCTGCCTGACATCACGGCCCTCAAATACACCACGCAGAGACCTTGACGTCACGGCATTCATAAAAGTACATAGGCCTATGTATAATAATTACAATCATGATGGTTTAATATGATATAATAATAATAATGATAACAGTAATAATAATAATAATAATGTGATAATCAAGATAATAATTATAGTCCTTAATATTACGTTTATTATCATTCCACTACATACCATTATGAGCTAACAATATTACTCATTGAAGTAGTAGAAGCTTCAAATTATATGTATCATAGACGATTAGGTGTATGTGTGTGTGTGTGCGTGTGTGTGTGTGTGTGTGTGTGTGTGTGTGTGTGTGTGTGTGTGTGTGGGTGGGTGTGTGCGTGTGCGTGTGTGTGAGTGTGTGTGTGTGTGTGTGTGTGTGTGTGTGTGTGTGTGTGTCTGTGTGTCTGTGTGTGTGTGTGAGAGCGAGAGAATTAAGGAAAAAAACTACATGCTAATTTACAATCGAGTCATGAAAACTTAATGTCATTATATACTTTTATCATTCAACAAGGCAATAAGTTTTAATTTGCCATTTCCAGAAGACTTCGCGGAACAGGAAAGCTCTGCACAAACACGCGTCATGGAGTTTGTGGATAAATAGACATGCCGGTGTCGTGTGACCAGCAGTCTGTTTATGAGGTGCAGTCCGCCTGCTTACTAACAAAAGAAAACGCGAACTGCGCATCCTCCGAGGCAAATATTTTTTTATAAATTGATGTAGAGGGCTTATTTCAATCCTATATTTGGCTAATCTTTCCTGTAAATCTCCAGCCATGTTGTCGGAGGACGCCTGCGAATGTTTTTGCTGAAAAAAAGTCTTTGTTAGTAAACTTTCGTCTTTGGGCATGTGCTGTTCGCTCCCTCTCCCTTTTGTTGATAAACAAAGACGGATTTGTTGTCGTAGGACGCCTGGGCATGCCTTTGTTGATCAACAATTCATGTTAGGCCCTTTACATCAATTTAATAAAAAAATATTCGCCTCCGCGCATGCGCAGTTCGCGTTTTCTTTTGTTTGTAAACAAAGGCGGACTGCACCTCATAAACAGACTAATGGTCACACGACAGCGTTCCGCCATCATCACAACGCTTGAACCTCGTTACTTCTCACCTGAACTGCACTATTATGGGAAGAGTAATTACATGTCCCGGATCTTCTTCATTTTTATCATGAAGTACGTACACATGCACAACTATATGACGATCATGCTTATTTCCTGCTTAAAACCAAGAGTAATGAAAATGCACCAAGGTCTACTTAATTGACCAGTAAATTGCAAGTTAACACAAATCAACATAACATTCACTTTTTAATTGCAACATATAATACCACCAATATCTTAGCAATGTTTATGCATATTTAAAGTATCTGCAGCCGTGCTAACTCTAACATACGTACAAATCTGCGTTGACATCCAAAGCATCATTTCGAACCGTTTCTTTCCATTCCTGTAAACCTTGTAATGTAAAAACCTAATGTCCTGAAAACCTCAATGTAAACACTTAATGTCACGTGTAGTCCAGCCTCGCGCATTAGTACAGGCTACCGGTAACCAATACTGGGAAAAGCAGTTGATGTGGCTTTTCTCTTAACCATTAATTACACAATTCACGACTTTCTTTTTTCTTGCTTTTTTTTTATGTGTACTGCAGTTCTGGTTAGATAAAATAGTAGTACAAGGCCGGATAATTTAGTATGGCACTCGGTTTTGTTTCCGGGGATTATGTAGTTATTTAAAACCTGCATATTGTAAAAGCTAATGAGCAACCACTAACTTTATTACTACGTTCACCTGAAAATAAATATTGTTGTATTTGATGTCGAATGTATGTCACGAGAGAGAGAGAGAGAGAGAGAGAGAGAGAGAGAGAGAGAGAGAGAGAGAGAGAGAGAGAGAGAGAGAGAGAGAGAGAGAGAGAGGAGAGAGAGAGGAGGAGAGAGAGAGAGAGAGAGAGAGAGAGAGAGAGAGAGAGAGAGAGAGAGAGAGAGAGAGAGAGAGAGAGAGAAGAGAGAGAGAGAGAGAGAGAGAGAGAGAGAGAGAGAGAAAGAAGAAGAAGAGAGAGAGAGAGAGAGAGAGAGAGAGAGAGAGAGGAGAGAGAGAGAGAGAGAGAGAGAGAGAGAGAGAGAGAGAGAGAGAGAGAGAGAGAGAGAGAGAAGAGAGAGAGAGAGAGAGGAGAGAGAGAGAGAAGAGAGGAGAGAGAGAGAGAGAGAGAGAGAGAGAGGAGAGATGGTTATGAATTGTTTAATAATGGTAAGTACACAGTTTCAACTAATACTCCCAATCATTTTCTTTCTTTCCCTAGCCAACAAGCTGGGGGGACTGTGGACAACTCTGGGTTTTTGGGTGAGGGAGGTAAATTTTACTGGTTGACCGGTAAAACTTTAACTAAACCGGTAAAACTGCATTTAATACAATACATAGACATTGGTTACATAACTGCGGATGCGTTGCAGGACCTTATCAATGTGTGTCAGGTGTATGCTGCCAAGCATTACATTGTCTACAACACCACTAACTAAATGGCACTAAGACAGTGCATGGTAGTATCACGGGCACGCACTCAGGTGCATTACCTCAAAACAGCATGGCTCGGTGGGTCTGCCCTCACTTTTGTGGATAGATACACATACTTAGTCCATCTTATATCCCACGACATGACTGATGATGATGACCTCATCAAGCAGACCACCAAGCTCCTTGTTGTGGAAAAAACTCTACAGAGGAAATTTTCCTACTGTAGCAGAGAGGTGAAAATAGTTATACAGGAGTCACTGCTACTCTATACTGCAACTCGCTGTGGTCGCGGTTCATGGTGGCCATTCTGAATCGATTTAAGGTCTGTCACAATGACATCCTTAAGAGGCTTCTAGGGCTCCCCAGGTGGTCCAGCTCTTCCCTGGCCTTCGTTAGTAACGGGGTGAACAATCTGGATATGATCCGTCGACACTCCGCGTTCAGCTTAACCCTTAGAGTGCCAAACATTTTTCACAAATACTATCCCCCGGTGCCGAGCAAATTTGGATTTTTTTTGCTGTAAAGTGTGTAGAATGATTAGAAAACACGTAATTGATACATTTTGGGACTCTCCTCTCATTATTTCCATGTTTTTTTGGCGCCAGATTTTTCCGCGCTCATGGGGTCTCTCAGAGTCAACTTTGGAGCTCCGTAGAATGTGGTTTTAGGGCACTGAGGAGGCTGAGGGCGTGATTTCCAGAGATTGGAGTGCATAGAGGTCTGATGCGAGTTACGAGGGGTTGTGCGAGCCTACGAGCCGAGCTACGCTTACGCAAATTAGGAGGTTTTGTGTTTTGATGCACAAAAATACTTCATTGTAAACGTGTGTATAAATTGTTGTTTTTCAACTGATATTGTGAAAATAAGTAACTAGAAGTAGTTAACATTTATATATATATATATATATATATATATGTATATATATATATATATATTTTGTATATATATATATGTATATATATATATTATATATATAATATATATATATATATATATATATATATATATATATATATATATATATATATATATATATATATATATATATATATATATATATAATATATATATATATATATATATATATATATATATATATATATATATATATATATATATATATATATATATAATATACGTATATATATATATTAGGGTGGTCCTTATTTTTCAACTTTCGAAATTTTATGCTCTCACCCCCTAAAGTCAGTCCACTAGTCCTAAAAACGTATGTGCTGAAGTTTAAAGCTATACGAAGAATATTTAGGGGTAGTCCAGGGTGATCGTACTTTCGTAGCTTTACGTACTTTTTGGGCGTCCAGTCCAGTTTTCGTAATAATACTTTTTGGACTAGACAATGAGTAGACACTAGACAGTAGACATCATAAGCATTTGTAGGCCTCGTTATAGCATCCCTATGCAATGTATGCAACTATGCATGCTCTTTGTCATTAATTGTTTTTCTTTTCTGCCCTGTATTATATAAAAATTAGAATACAGTTTGCGTGGATAATTTCACTGCGCGCCTCCGAAAAGGGAATGTTTACACGTATGACGCACCATGTTTATATCAAAATAATGTAGAGTATCAACATTTACAATTGTAGTTAGTATTTCGTTGCGTAGCCCTTCCTCTTGATGACCCTGTGAGGGCGACGTGGTACACTGTCAACAAGATTTTGAAGGAACTCAGGCTTAAATTCTTCCCAACACTTTCGGAGCTCCATTTCAAGCTTGGGGAGTGTAGAGGTGTCACGTGAGCGGAGTTTGCCTTTAATGATGGCCCAAATATTTTCTATGGGTGATATATCGGGAGAATTACCTGGCCAGTCATCTATTCTCCCAATCTTGCAGTCATCAAGCCACTGTATCACATATCGAGCTGTGTGGTAGGATGCTCCATCCTGTTGGAAAATCTGTGCCTGTGTCTTTTCAAAGCAGGCCTCCAGGTGGTCATTTAAAAGATCAAAATACAGCACTTTGTTAACAGTTGTGTTCTTTGGGAAAATAACTAAGTTCCCAATACCATGAAAAGTAAAGCAACCCCACACCATTAAACTGGGAGGGTGTTTTGTGGTCTTTCGTGTGTAGCGAGGCTCGGTGGGGTCTGAGCCGGGGCGACGGTACACTTCTGCTGGTCCTCCTCCACTCACACAAAATGTGCCTTCGTCACTCCACAGCACAGCCCGCCACTTGTCGAGAGGCCAATCTCTGTATTTCTTTGCAAAGTGAAGCCTTTTCTTCCTTTGGCGGTCATTTATCAGTGGCTTATTCCGTGCCCGGTAACACCTGTAGCCAAGGTCACGTTTCAAAATTTCCTGTACAGTACGAAGCGACACATTACCAAGAAAAGTATGATTTTCCTCCTTCAGTTCTCTGGCTGTAAGGCTAGGATTGACATCAAGCTGTAGCCTTAACACGCTCCTGGCTCTGTTACACTTTTTGTTTTGCTTCCCAGGTTGTTTTTTTGGGAGCGGGAGATTCACCTCTCCGCCAGCCTTAAATCGGCGGATCAAATTTTGCACTGTTCTAAGCTTTAGTCCTTTAAGCTTGCAAATTTCCTTATTATAGATCCCATCCTTGTAAAGATCAATGATTGCTTGAATCGTTGTGCCATCCGTATGTTTTCCACCCATTATGTAATCCAGCAAAAACAGGCAAAAACATGGGATGTAGGGGAACGCTGGAGGCTATAAGTTCAAAATCATGCAAACTGTCAACCACCTATGGAGGGTGGAGAGGGAGGGAAACCCTCCCTTCCACACACCGGTGAGTGTGCAAGATGATGTACGTCGCTGTCAGACATACGATTCATGCCTTCTGCATTTTTTGTATAGCTTGGGAAGCAACTTTAAATCTGCGCGGTAAATCTCGATGAACGGATTCTGGCGCAAAGATCATCTGCGCAAGCCTGTAGTTATCAAAGGAAAGTTTCTTCAAATAGGTTTCATAGTAAATGAATCATTGACCTGCCTCCATCCTCTCCATATTGCCGTCTCCATCCTGTATTTCTTCGCAGCTGGTTGCTCATTCAAAGGTAGGAGCAATGAGTTAGGAGATTGATTATTATATATGACTTAAATGTATTATGTATTGTTAAGCTCCTGGGAATCCCCAAGAACCTGTCTGGAACCGAGGAGGGTCAGGCCCAAGCTGTTGTAGAAGCTCTGGACCAGTGGGGGATCACTGACATGGTCGCAGCTCTAAGCTTTGATACCACAGCATCAAACACGGGCATCCGAGGAGGCGCTTGTGTGCTCATCGAGCAGAAGATAGGGCAAGACCTCCTCCGCTTCAGATGCCGACACCATGTCATGGAGATCGTCCTTGCCGCTTCCTTCAAGGCCTGTATGGGAATCTCTTCTGGGCTGGATGTGCTCCTTTTCAAGAAATTCCAGGCCGGCTGTGAGTTTATTGACAGAGGCACCTGCGAGTCCGGGATGACGGATGATGTGGTCCGCCCGCGCATCTCAGCGGAGAGCGAGCGCATCATTGAGTTCGCCACGAGTCAGTTGGCAGCCCATCAGCCACGGGACGACTACCTGGAACTACTGGAACTGGCCATCCTGTTCCTCGGAGCTGTTCCCCCTCCAGGAGTCCGTTTCCGCGCCCCTGGCCCATTGCACCACCCCCGCTGGATGTCGAAGGCAATCTACTCGCTCAAGGTCTGGCTCTTCCGACGCCAGTTCAAGCTGACTGCAAAGGAGGAGAAAGGCCTACGGGAGATGTGCTGCTTTGTCGTCCTCATCTGCTTGGAATGGTGGTTCACTGCCCCTAGTGCGGTCCAAGCTCCGCGACGCGACCTGAACCTGATGAAAGCCCTCCTGAACTACAGCACCACCAATTCCGCCATTTCGACGGCCACATCGGAGAAGCTACAACGCCACTTGTGGTATCTCTCGGAGGAGCTCGTCGGCTTGACCCTTTTCGACGAAGACGTGAGTCTGGCGATGAAGAGGCGGATGCTGGAGAGCATGAAGCGGCAGGTGGAGGACAAAGATGAGGAGCCCCTGAAGCGCTGTAACCGGGATCTCGCGACCCTTGCTGTGAGCCAGCTTGATTCATTCGCCTCGCCGAAGACTGTGCGCCTCCTTGAGAAGCTCCATCTTGCCATGGACTTTTTGGAGGCCGATCCTTCCTCTTGGGGAGCAAACCAAACTTTCCGTGCTGCGCAGGACCAACTGAAGACCCTTAAAGTGGTTAACGACCACGCTGAGCGGGGGTAGCTCTCATCCAACAGTTCAACCGGGCCCTGACGAAAAACGAGGAACAGTTTCAGTTCCTCCTTCAAGTGGTAGCTCATCATCGGCACACCTTCACGGACGCCTGGAAGGCGGTGCTGGCCCAAACCCAGCGACAATGAGCAGAGTGGTGCCTGTGAAACCCCTGCTTTGAGCAGATCATACGCACCTAAACGTAATATCTTTATTATAGAGCTGAGGGGGGACTGGGAACTGTACACCTGGGATAGTCATTATTAATTATAATGCATAATGTTCAAGGCCTCTGGACAACCACTAAATATTTTTCAAACTATATATAATTTTAACTGTGAAGTTTCCAGCCCAAGTGGACTCGTTTCAGACCATGAGAGGTTAATAATTCTTACTTTCATATTTTACCCCCATATAAGGACCACCCTAATATATATACATAATTTGTTTGGCACTTTATTCACTCGTGAGACGATTTATATTAATCGTGTATTAGACTCGAACCCTCAACGTGTCCACAACCTTGGTGGGGGGATGATGGTCAGTGAAGGGGAAGGGTAAAAGCTTGAAAAGTGACCTGACAAAGTATGAAAAGCCTCCCAGTCAAAATATCGGCACAGCGAGTTTTTTAAATCGCCGCCGTAAATATACGGCGCTTGCACTGTCCGGGTTAAGGAGTAGGGTGGAGCTCTCTGCGAACTCCATCATCACCTCCGTCAGGCAGAGCTCGGCCTATGTATGTGGACCTATACAACAGCGGTGGCTGAGCCTGCTGTCTGTACAGAATGTGGGGTAGCGCAGGTGTACATATACACACAAATCTCGATTTGCCGGACCTCCATTTCCCGGATATCGGATTTGCCGGACAAAATCCGAATTCCGGGGATACGTCAGTCTCATTTTTTAAATATTTTTTTTTTTATACGTTGAAATGCCTGGTCCTGTTCGTAAATTGACAAAGTTATCCGGCGGTCCGAGCGTCTTCTGTCACCCAGGTCAGTGTCCGCGCCTCCCGCCAGGTGGCAGCATGCTCAGCAGTCGTATTGTTTACATTTGGGTTCACGACATTCACGGTTCACCTGCACTGCCTCCGTCAGTCCCCTGACTCCCACTGGCCCTGGTGCAAGAACATCTCTGAGACTATTGAACACTTTCTGCTGCCTCCCGCCAGGTGGCAGCATGCTCAGCGGTCGTATTGTTTACATTTGGGCACACGACACTCACGGTTCACCTGCACTGCCTCCGTTAGTCCCCTGACCCCCACTGCTCCTGGTGCAGGAACGTCTCTTGAGACTATTGAATACTTTCTGCTGCCTCCCACCAGGTGGCAGCATGCTCAGCGGTCGTATTGTTTACATTGGGCACACGACACTCACGGTTCACCTGCACGGCCTCCGTTAGTCCCCTGAACCCCACTGCCCCTGGTGCAGGAACGTCTCCTGAGACTATTGAACACTTTCTGCTGCCTCCCGCCAGGTGGCCGCATGCTCAGCGGTCGTATTGTTTACATTTGGGCACACGACACTCACGGTTCACCTGCATGGCCTCCGTTAGTCCCCTGACCCCCACTGCCCCTGGTGCAGGAACGTCCCTTGAGACTATTGAACACTTTCTGCTGCCTCCCGCCAGGTGGCAGCATGCTCAGCGGTCGTATTGTTTACATTTGGGCACACGACACTCACGGTTCACCTCCTGCACGGCCTCCGTTAGTCCCCTGACCCCCACTGCCCCTGGTGCAGGAACGTCTCTTGAGACTATTGAAGACTTTCTGCTGTCTCCCGCCAGGTGGCAGCATGCTCAGCGGACGTAAAAGTCCGCGGCGGGGTAGTTGATATTGGCGCTTGCCGGACAGTAAATACTAGAGTAGGATAAACGTCCGGGGGTGGTGAATGGCATCGTCTTTTTTTTCTTCTTTTTTCTGACTGTTGCGATTCCCGGACTTTTGCGGTTCCCGGACCAGTGCTCCCCCCTATTAGTCCAGGAAAACGAGGTTTGTGTGTACTGCAAATGGTCAGATCTACAAGTTGAGGACGGTTATAACTAAGTGCCTTGTATTGTATTAAACTGCAGTAGAACCTGAATAATAAGAATGACAAGCAGGGACAGGAATAAATACACGTATTACCTGCGTCGACCACTCCCTCAGAAACCCCAGGAAACACACCACTCAAAATCGACACTCTTAAACACTTGACAGAATGTATTACTTTTATTGCAGTTTCTTCAGCGGGTAATCCTACCAAAGCCAGTGGATTAGTGGCATTATATAGTCACAGTGTATGTCTGTATCTGATCGCCCCAGGAACAGCTACACAACCAAGGGACGACCAGGCGAAGAGCATGGACTGAAAAGCGGCTCAAGTACAGGCAGCCACAAGCAGGAGGTGTAAACAGTATGGCGGCTGAGTGTCAACAACTTTATTCTCACCAGCTGGTCAGCACAACAATTAGTGAAATAAGTGTAAATATCCCTAATCTATCAAATAAAGCAAAGAAAAAATAAATGAATTAATAAACCCCAAAAACCCCAAGGTACAAACCCAACATTCTCCCCACCATAGGAGTATACAGATACTCCTATACTTGAAACAAGAAAACCCCACCACAGGAGTATACAGATATTCCTAGACTTGAAACAAGAAAACCCCACAATACACATAAATCAAACATCAAGGTACATCTAGCAGGGGACATCAATATTATTTTGAAAATTAATACTCCACAACTCTAAATTATATTCACAAATCCAGCTTAACAGGAGCTTTTACCACACGTCCCCATGTGCTATATTGCACGGTAGGTTGCACAACAGGTTGTGTTTCACCCAAATCACCCGCAACCTCATTAGCAGTGACAACCTGAGGCTCCCCGTTGTTCGTAGACTGATTCTTGGGTACCAAATCATCAGCAGATACAACCCCCGAAGGGAAAATCTCCATGTCATACAATTTTTGGACAGGCCTACAAATAACCCCCCTGGAAGTTTTAACATTAACACTCCTAACCACTCCATCTTTACCAGGAAATAAGTCAACAATCACACCAATAGGCCAGGACAGTCTGGGGGTATTTTCTTCCTTGACTAACACAACAGATCCTGGTTTTAAATCACATTTAGGCCTGAAACCTTTACAAGTAGGAGGTAAATTTGTAATATAATTAGTCATCCACAAATCCCAAAATTTATCAAGTTGTTTTTGGCGTACACTTTCATGCAACTTCAGGTCTTTAGAAGTAACACTAAGATGTTGGTCATTGATCATCTCCAGTTGGAAACCAGCTGTACGTCCAATTAGAAAATGAGAAGGTGTTAAGAGTTGATCTGCAGTCTCCTCACCAACATAAGTTAAGGGTCTAGAATTAATGCAAGCTTCTATCTCAAGGAGAGTAGTTTCTAGCTCACATCTTGATAAACACTTAACCCCAAGTGACTTTCTCAGAGCCAGTTTTACAGATCTGATCAACCGCTCCCACCAGCCTCCCCACCAAGGAGCATGAGGTACAATAAACTTCCACTGAGGAACTAATGGGCCAAAGCACTTTTGAATTTGATTTGATACACAACAAAGGTCTTGGCATTATCAGAGTAGAAAACAGATGGAAGGCCTCTTCTTGCCGCAAACCGGCGGATAGCAAGCATACAATCAATTTGAGATAAGGAGTCTGTCAGCTCTAAGTGAACAGCCCTCACCACAGCACAGGTGAACAGTAATATATACAACTTCTTGGAAGGCAGATCCATACAAAACAGGGGCCCAGCAAAGTCAAGACCGGTTACAGTGAAAGGAGGGGCACAGTTAACTCTCAGCTTAGGTAGTGGGGCTACTGGCTGGGAGCAGGCTCTGGAATCATGTCTACGACAAGTTATACACTCCCTACATACAGTTTTGGCAAGCTTCCTCAGACCCACAATCCAATAACAACTTCTCAGAGTAGTCATAAGGGTGTTAACACCAGCATGTTTAAGGAAAACATGTTGAAAGCAAATCAAAAGCTTAGCTATGTGACCTGAGGGAATTATAATTGGGTGTTTGCTCTCATAGCTGATACTAGCATGTTCTAGTCGGCCCTTAACTCTCAATAGGCCATCATCATCTAGAAAAGGGTCAAGTGTTCTTAAAGGAGAACCTTTGGGAAGAGGCTTACCTTGGGTTAAAGCACGAATCTCATGAAAATATTTATCTCTTTGAATACAGTGATACACTAGGGTCTTAGCTTTCTCCAACTCTTCATATGATAAGGGACCAGAGCATCCAATATTTCGACCTTTACAGTTATTGATGAGCCTCATCACCCATGCCACAGCATGTAGAGTCTTGGAAAAATGACTCCATCGAGCAAAATCAATTACAACAGGGATGGAGTCAACAGCTACACAAATCAAATCTCTACTTTCCCTGGAATACTCTTGGTGGATGAGTAAAGATGCTTCATCTTGCTGCAGGGATGATAAGGGGCTAGACAACCATGTAGGACCATTTAACCACAGAGTACATGTTACAATATCTTCAGCATACACACCTCGGGAAATAAGGTCTGCTGGATTGTCCTTCCCAGGGCAGTGATGCCATTGACTAGGTGATGTAAGCTCCTGAATCTCAGTTACTCTGTTTGCTACAAAGACTTTCCATCTACTAGGATCCCCCTTAATCCAAGATAAAGCAACCTGAGAGTCTGTCCAGCAGTACAGGTGTACATCATCAGCCAAGCGAAGGGCGGATTTAACAAACACAGCCAGTCTTGCGCAAAGTAAGGCACCAAGCAATTCCAATCTAGGCAATGAAATTCTTTTGACTGGAGCCACCCTTCCCCTGGACACAACAAGAGACACATCAAAGTAATCATATGTAGAGGGAATTCTCAAGTACACACAGGCTCCATACCCATTCTCAGAGGCATCACCAAAAGCATGCAGTTCTAAACCAGTCAACAGTTTCCATGAATACCCAGGAAAGTAACAGCGTGGAATGTTAAATGACTGAAGAACTTTGAGACCCTCAACCCATTTTTTAAACTTTCGCAACCAGTCTTCCGGTAATGTCTCATCCCAGTCAAGACCAAGCCGCCAAATGTCTTGAAAGAGAATTTTAGCGAGCATAATACAGGGGCTAATGAGACCAAGAGGATCAAAAAGTCTTGCAATAATACTGAGAACAGCTCTTTTAGTAGATATAAGATCTTGGTGCAAACCTACATCAAAGCATTCAAAGGCAAAGTAATCCAAGGGCAAGCACCACTGCATTCAAAGGACCTTGACTATGCCATCTCTACCCTGCTCAAGGTTCTCATAGAGTTTATCGGTCAAAGATTTGCAATTAGAGCTCCATTTAGAGAGGGACATACCAGCTGTAGCTAAAATAGACTTTGCCTCCGTGAACTTAGCACAGCACTCATCATCACTATCAGCTCCAGACAACCAATCATCAACATAGAGGTTATCCGTCAATTCTTCTACTACTTCCAATTTAGGAAAAGTTTTAAGATGATGTTTTACTGTAGCGTTCAAAAGGAAGGGACTACTCTTGTTTCCAAAGGGGACCCGAAGAAATTTCATGGTGCGAACAACACCTTCACTCTCCCAGAGAAATCTGTGCACATCTCGGTCCTCTTTCTGAACAGAAATCTGAAGAAAAGCCTTGGTTATGTCTCCAGCAACAGGCCACTTTCTAAACCTCATGAGAACTTCCACAAGATCAGGGTTGAGAGAAGGACCAGCTTCGAGGCAATCATTTAAAGAAATACCATTATAGCTACCTGCAGAGGCATCAAAAACCGGCCTGACTTTGGTGGTAGCACTGCTTTCTCGAACCACAGGGCGATGTGGAAGGTAGTACGTAGGGTACAAGCTGACCATCTCGGAGGGAGGAACTTCTTCAATGATCCCTTCCTGTTCATAACCCTTCAGTTCATACTCCTGTTGCAGCTGAGGATTCTTCTGAAATCTATGAGATAAATTTAACAACCTCTTTTTTGCAAGCCTTTCATTGTCAAGGAGTTTACCTTTAGCATTATCAGACTTCCAGGGTAGAGCAACTTCATATCTATCGTTACTAAACTTTACGGTCTCAGAAAACCTTTCAAGAACAGGATTAGGAGAGAGATCATTAGAAGTAGCTTCCTTGAGACTGATACCAACAGATTCAAGATCCCAAAAGTTGTGTAAGGCAGATTCAGACAATTTACTAAAGCATAGCAGCTGTGAGGACATACCCATTCTGTTAGAAGGAGTTGTGCATGATCCAGATAATACCCAACCAAACACTGACTCTTGGGCTACCAATCCCTTGGCCTGCACACAACTGCCAGGAATCATAAATCTCCAATAAGCATCAAGACCCACCAAGATGTCAACAGTTAAATGTCTATTTTCCACATAATCATCAGCTAACAGTACTTTATCAAAGGCCTTGATACTCTCAACAGGAACACATGGGCGTAGCAAAGGTGCACATATTGTAGGAAATTCTACAGTCAGTAGAGAATGCCTAGAACCATTGCAATCCATTAATTTCATTGTCATATACATTACAAGGGTTACCTGAAGTACTCTTACATCCACCAAATGCTGAATAAGAAATTTGTTCTGAAGATACCCACTTAGGCTTAATTTTCCTGACAAAACTGCTAGAGACATAGGATCTGTCTGAACCTGTATCAAAAAGTAGGGTGGCTTCAGCACACATTCCCCGTTCACCAAACACTTTAACCTTAGCTGTCGGCAGAACAGTGCAGGTTTGCTTCATGTTAGTTTTATAATAATTAGGGTTGCTGTGGGCCACACCAACAAGTTTCACAGGAATTTTTCTCCAAATGTTCACTTTCACGTATCCTGGCAACCTGATTTACATAACCCTTAGACCTCCCTTTGTCCACATCATTACCTATAGGACAAACCAAAATGTTATGAAAACCCCCACACCTGGTACATATTGCAGAGCAACCAAACCCTATGTGCCCTCGTTTAAGGCAGTGGAAACACAACAGTGCTGAACGAATTTTCTCCTTTCGCTCCGGAAGTGAGAGCTTAAGTACACTGTAACACCTTTCACTGGCATGTGGGTTGTTACAGAAACCACACCTGACTGAAGTTACCTCAGAGGAAGTTTGAAGGGCTGAAGCAGAACCAGGAAGCACTTTCCGTCTCTCTGCCTCAGGTTGACTTCTGTCCCGAGTCGTCTTTTCTGTTGTCACATCCTTGAAGGAGTCTGACCTCTCACGGCGCTCTATCTCTTTCTGGAGAAACTGCAGGAGCCAACGGAGGTCACTTTCATGGCCAGAACCTTCCCTTGACCACTCCAATCTAATGTCATGTGGTAAACGACCTAATATAACTGGAGTCAAAAACAGGCCATACTGATCACCATCTACACCTAAAGCCTCCAAACTCCTCACATGTGTCAAAAGTTCATCTTGCAGCTTCCACAAGGAGGCTACATCTCCATCTCCAGCAGACCTGGCAGGCATACTTACTTTAAGAAGAGCCTGTATGTGTGCAAAGATTATCCTCTCCTTTCTACCAAAGCGCTCCTTCAACAAGGTACATGCAACTTTGTAATTGGCTGCCGTGAGTGACAACCCTAGGATCACAGATTTAGCCTCACCTTCCAAGAGAGACTGCAAGTAGGTGAATTTGCTTATAACAGGAATGTCAGTTTCACCCACCAGGGCCTCAAACCTGTCCCAAAAGGACTGACATTCAGTTAACTCACCACTGAACTTCGGCAACTCAATTTTTGGTAGATTGACACGTGTAGACAAGGATTCTATAGAGTTACTGTCACCGCGAGCTGCTGACTGCCGCTCCAATTGCTCAACTTTATCAAAACTCACTAGCATCTGGGCAGCTAACACACGCGGCTCTCATACCTCGCGGCGGAACACGTCAGCGGCCTCGATGTCATCCTGTAACAAGTTAGGATCACTTATCTCCAATTCCAATTCTCCCTGCGCCTCGTCTAGGGCAGCCAGATGCTTGTCGAAGTCCTCCACGGCATCATCCAGCTGCACTTTGGTCACATCAGGGACATCAAGTAGTGTCCTCAAGGCACGGGAGCTACGTGTCGCCCACCCCCGACCAGCTGTCCGGCGTCTTGATAGCTTTTCGTCCAAAGACATCTTCGCCAATAACGTACAGGATCACTTGAACACACAGTATCCCGGGTCTGGGCACCATTGATCGCCCCAGGAACAGCTACACAGCCAAGGGACGACCAGGCGAAGAGCATGGACTGAAAAGCGGCTCAAGTACAGGCAGCCACAAGCAGGAGGTGTAAACAGTATGGCGGCTGAGTGTCAACAACTTTATTCTCACCAGCTGGTCAGCACAACAATTAGTGAAATAAGTGTAAATATCCCTAATCTATCAAATAAAGCAAAGAAAAAATAAATGAATTAATAAACCCCAAAAACCCCAAGGTACAAACCCAACAGTATCTTCTACTTTTTCGTGCAATTATTTTTTTGTTATTCCGGTATGTAGGTTTTTTTTATTTTTTTTTATTTTTTTTATTTGTGCCTATAGCGCCTGTAGGCAGTGGTGACCCAGGGCTCGGATGGTAGGCTCTGGAGGTTCACTTGAGGGCTCTGATGGTTGGTCCTCGCCCATGGTGGCGCAGGCAGGATTCTTCTTATAGTGACGCCTGTGATTAGAGGCGCATGCCGCCCCCCTGTGTCCTCCGATGCACTCGCAATTGAAGGTAGAGTTGATGGGCAGGGCATGTGGGTGTTCTTAGGCCACTCGACGGTGCAGAAAGGTTTTGGTTTTCTTCGAGGATCGAACTCGGGTCACCGAGAACGCCAGTCGGGGACGCTAACCATTCCGGTAGGCTACCGCCTCCCCTTGAGGCGGTAGCGGTGATTTTAGGTTAGGTTTTATGCACCTACTTTTCCTCGATTATTCCCTTTTTAAGGTTAGGTTGGATTCTATTCACCTATTTTCTTCATTTATTCACTTTTTTAACCACATTATCCCGGATCTTTATAGCCCTCCCCACTATTGGAGGGTCATGATTGTCATGGCCATGTTATAGCTATTATATATTTTCACAACAAAGGAGGCTTCAAAACACTTTAAAGGAACTAAAAAACTATCATTTGTAAGAAAAAAAGGTATTATTTTACACTAGGGCCAGAATTCCCTACACAATTGGGAGTATGGTTTCTGTTTACCTTATTGGATTCTAGGAAACTTTCTCTCAATGAGCTTCCGTTGCAAATCATTACTTGTGGAGATATGACATGTTGTTTATAGGGAAGCGAGAGACTAGTGTTTACGACATTACGTGCGTATACGTGCGTACTCTTCTTCCTCTTGTGACCTGCACTCCTCTGTTCTTCCCTTGCCGCGGACACTTTTTAATCAGGATTTGGCTTTAGTTAGGTTAAAACAAGGGGTTAAGCTAGATTAGGTTAGGTTAGTGAGTCTAAAAATGGGGTTAGGTTAGTAAATTTTTATAATCCTATTCACTCTCCTTACTACTAAAAACATCTTATATCTCCGAAGGTAGTGATTTGCGACGGAAACGTATTGAGAGAAAGTTTCTCAGAATCCATTAAGGTAAACATAAACCATACTCCCAATTGTGTAGAGAATTTTGGTCCTATAGTCGACCCAGTATATCTTGGCCCTTGGGTTGGGTTCTGGGATTCCCGCAGTGTTGTCACGTTCACCGTTCACCGTTGACAGGCTGATAACGACCTCTCTCTCATATTGTTAGCTATTACATTATTTTATTATAATATTAACAATTTTTGAATGATATAGTTTTATAATACGGCTGCATGGTTTTATGAATAGCTTGCTATTTGACGGTACAACATTGGTGAGTCTGAATACCATCCATTACACTTGGCATAGCTTATACGACGTTGCCGCCCGAGTGTCCTTAACACTACACCCACCCGGTCATTCCTAGTCACTCCTCCGCCATGGAAAGTTCCCACGAATCGCACTTTCGTGTTCTGCACAGCCAAGCAAAAGAAGTTATTTACAACGTGTGGAGTGGAAAAAGTCATAATAAGAGACAAAAATTAGTTTAAAAAAAAAAATACTTAAAATGCTCTGACCACTTCCTTCTTTCCATTATTCCCTACTCTATATCATCTCTTGTTTCAGGATTACTATGTTTACACCATTCAAGTGTACAGCAGAAAGAATTTTCTCTGCTGTAAATAATTTAAAAACAAAACAGAGAAACAGATTGTCAACTAAAACACTAAATGGGCTGCTCCATGCTAAACGATATTTTACTAATGATACTTGTCATAGTTTTTCAGTTAATGAAAGTTTGGTCAAGAAAATGAATGTAAGAATGTATGAAAATTATTGGCAGCGAGCGAAGCGAGCTGCTTCTTACCATAAGACCCGTGGAACCAAGTTTAAGCCAAAAAGTTAATAACTACTCCTAAATATTATCGGATTGAGCTGAAAGTTGACATGCAAGTAGTGCTGACAAAATCATTGGGGGTTTGTGCAACAAACCTTTGCGTAGAACAAGCCCTTAATGAGTAATTAGCGTAAACTACTCCTAAATATTGGCGGATTGAGCAGAAATTTGACATGCAAGTAGTGCTGTAAAAATCAATGGGGGTCTGTTAAACAAACGTTTTGCGTAGAACAAGCCTTTAAAGAGTAATTAGCGTAGTTAAAAATTTAGCAATTTTAGTTTTAATTTAAACGTCAATTGTTTTAATTTAAACTTCAGTTGTTTTAATTTAAACTTCAGTTGTTTTAATTTGAGATTCACTTGTTTTAATTTGAAGTTCAGTTGTTTTAATTTGAAGTTCAGTTGTTTTAATTTGAGAGTGAAAAGGTGTAGTACCGAACTAAATTGGCCTACCCCTCTGTTTTTATTTTATTCTCTTACTATCTTCTTTATAGGGACTGGCAACTAAGCGGGCTTTGTGTTACCCATTTTTGTTGTGCCCTTGGCCAGTTCCTTGTGATGTAAAAAAAAAAAAAAAAAAAGTAATAAGAGCGGGAAAGGTCTCTAGAATTTTACCAAAAAGTGAAATTACTTCAGTAGTTTTTTAATGTCAAGTGGATAAAGAATTTAGAAACCTCAAAAAAATGCAACTGCAACTTTTTCATGTGTGTAATATATATATATACATATATATATATATATATATATATATATATATATATATATATATATATATATATATATTATATATATATATATATATATATATATATATATATATATATATATTATATATTATATATATATAATATATATATATATATATATATATATATATATATATATATATATAATATACACGCACACACACAGTTTTAGTGAGTGTACGGTTCAGTGATAGATGGGGATATTTGGGGCTTTTATGGCCACACATTTGGAGACTTTTGACGTGATTCGTGAACTGGTAGGCAACACTGGTTGGAAGCCACCACCCCGAGAGGCGGGTCACAAACCCCAGGTTAACACCCGCAGAGCTGGGCAGTATTTAAGTACATTTGTATTTAAATGCGTATTAAAATAAATTTGTGTATTTAGATATGTATTTATAAATACATTGGTTGTATAAATACTTATTTAAATACAGTATTTAAATACTTTTATGAGTATTTAAATACATGGTATTTAAATACTTATAATATAAAAATGTAAATACTTTTTTATCAGTTAATTTGGCCATAGACCCGCCCAATGATCTGGCAACCCTGATGTTACTGTGAACCAGTGTTTCCACTTTCAAGGAAATTTCCTTATATTAAGGAAATTTAGGCCTGAGAATGAAATTTCTTAGGAAACCCAAAATCTAAGGAAATCCCTTTTTTTCGGACATGGTTAAAATTTGTGTATATTCAATACGTATTTACAAATGCATTTAAATACAATTGATGTATTTAGTATTTAGTATTTAAATATATTCGTAAAATGTATTTAGTATTTAGTATTTAAGGCAATAATGGAGGAGAGTTTCGCGGTCGTTTTCAGAGACACCGACTATTTTTTCCTGGCCTACAATAGGTGCTTCTGCTCATGGAGCTAGTTTTATTTTGCGGGGGAAAAAAAAGAAAGAAAAAAAACTAACCCAACCTTATAGGTTTTAATGAAACCTAACCTAACCTTAAAGGTTTTTATGAAACCTAACCTAATCTTATAGGTTTTAATGAAACCTAACCTAACTTTAACCACAAAGTATACCTTTTTTTTTTTATATGGGTTTGCGCAAAATAAAACTCCATTAGAAGCACCTATTATAGGCCAAAAAAAAATAGTCGGTGTCTCTGAAAACGACCGCGAAACTCTCGTCCATTATAACTGTATTGAAATACATTTTTCCCATGTATTTAGTATTTAAATACATTCAATGTATTTAGTGCCCAGCTCTGAACACCCGGTACCCATTCACTGCTGGGTAAACAGGGGCTGGGGTCTTAAGGAAACAGCCCATCAATATCAGCTCCGCCTGGGGATCTAACCGAGGCCACCGTGAGAGATCCACCATCTCTCACGGTGGCCTCGATCTAACCGTGGCCACCGAGATGACAAGGCCTAATAGATCGCCCGTGACGTCACACCATGAGGATCCCGCACGCTAGACCCGCTCTCCGCTCCCCGTACAGGTTTACTTTCTCAGTTCACGCTCTTATTTATGTCGTTAATCTGAATCCCTGTCATTATCATCAATGGTGGTGGTGGGGGTGGTGGTATTGTTGTTGTTGTTGTGGTAGTGGTGGGGGTGGTGGTGGTGGTTGTTGTGGTAGAGGGGGTGGTGGGGGTTTGGTGGTGGTGTTGTGGTGGTGGTGGTGGTGGTATTGTTGTTGTGGTGGTGGTGGTGGTATTGTTGTGGTGGTGGAGGTGGTGGTGGTGGTGTGGTGGTGGAGGTGGTGGTAGAGGTGGTGGTGGTTGTTGTGGTAGAGGTGGTGGTGGTGGTAGAGGTGGTGGTGGTGTTGTGGTGGTGGTGGTGGTAGAGGTGGTAGAGGTGGTGGTGGTTTGGTGGTACGTGGTGGTGGTGGTGGTGGTGTGGTGGTGGTGGTGGTGTGGTGGTGGTGGTGGTGGTATTGGTGTTGTGGTGGTGGTGTGGTGGTGGTGGTGGTGGTATTGTTGTTGTTGTGGTGGTGGTGGTGGTGGTGGTATTGTTGTTGTGGTGGTGGGGGTGGTGGTCTTTCAAGATGAAGAGACCATTAATAACCATCGCTATAGATTTCAAGAAAGCCTTTGACAGTGTGAAAAGAAAGCCCTAATTGAATGCCTAAAAAAGTTCAGGATACATCCACACATAATTGACGTCATAAGTGACATATACCTAAATGACAAGACCATCCTGTATCTAAACAATGAGATCATAACAAACATGGATGTCACCAGCGGAATAAGGCAAGGTTGCAATGGTTCAACATCACTGTTCTTAATGATAACATATATCATCATCCTACACCTGAACCAAACAAATATTGGATTTAAAGATGAGATATGCTTTATCCCTGCCTTGTTTTATGCAGATGATGGCCTTATTTTAGCACAAAATTAATCAGGTGCCCTAAACATGACATTGACACTCATCTTAGCAGCAAGAGCAAGTGAAACAGTCAACATTTATTTAAAAGAGCATAATACCAACATATACCAACTTGGTATAGTACACAACACGAAATAACTGACAAATTAAAAGAGCACGATACCAAGAACTGGAAAGCAGAACTACTTGAAAAAGAGACACTTAGACTTTACAGAACATGCAAAACACACATAAAAGAAATAGACTTTTATGATAAATGATGAATCCACTACAACTTTGATAAGATGCAGAAGCAATACACTGAAACTAAACTAAACTACAGGAACAGACACACCCTCGGGAACACAGCATGCACGACATGTAACACTGGACTGCAGGACACTTTAGAACACTTCATATTACAGTGCGAGGAATATAAAGACATAAGGAAACACTTAAACTTTCTACAAGACAACACACTGACAAATGCTTAAAAACTTGCAACATTTTTACTCCTAGCAGATGAACAGGATGCAGATGTGAAGAAACAAACTTTTTTACTGATGTGGAAAATAAGGAAACAGCAAGAACATTGATTAGCAAGCAAGAAAGCCAAGACATTTCACAAGAGCATTCACAAGTATAAGCACAAAACGGGGTGATCAAGCAACAAACACCACAACACTTCAAGAATCAGAAAAAAATCACCGATACTAAGGTGTTACCCCCACACTTCATCGACATCTCTAGTATGGATACCAATGGATAAGTATGTAAAGTGTAATTACTTTTATATCACCATTCTTTCAGAGGCTGCTGGGCACTCGTGGAGAATGTGGGTCCTGATTTTGTGCGGAATGTTGTCAATGCGCGAAATCCTGTAGACCCCTCCATATTTCACTGGTTTTACAGCATAACTGCTGCCCTAAAGCATGTTACAGAGTACTCTGAGATACATATTATTTTATGAGAGTAGTTAGATGCATTGGTATTCAGACAAAAGATATTTGAACCTGAAACTTACACCTGAAAAGGCTTTACTTTTGAACTGAATATTTTAGTCTTATGAGTAACAATTATTACTTGTAAGTGTTCTCATGGAAAGCTAGTGCCTCTATGTGACTTGTAACATGTATCAGGGCAGCAGTTAAGTCGTAAAACCAGTGAAATAAGAGAGATGAATGGAGGGGTCTACAGGATTTCGCGCTGACAATATTTCGCGAAACACCCACATTCGTGAACCACATTCTCCACGAGTGCCAGCTGCTAATCCTTCATTAGTTAAAAAACATAGTCAGCCAAAGCAGCATGATCCCACTAGCTGTGACGGAAGTGAATTATGAACGTAACACAACATAAATGATCATTCTCAAAATATTAGTAATATTTTTTGTGACAGCATCCGCCATTTTTAATGCTACAAACATTTCGTTTTGTATGCCTTATAAGTATGCTAGATATGCTAGACTTAACGTCTCATTTCTTTCATTATTAGCTAATAAAGCTACTACAAATACTACAAAGATCATAGACTCACCCTGCTACTGGCCGTCGGTGAAAAATTGTCCCGTTTGATTGATCTGAGCCACTGGCTGGCAAGCACCTTGTCTCTTGAGAAAGAGAATATACTCACTCTGGGGCCTTTTCTGTAGTTCCCATTGCAATTGGGCACACAGCACAAGGACGGCATCTTGCTGGTAACTTGGAAAAATAGCTCCTGCCGTAACAAAAGCAAAAATGATACAAGTACGCCACATACACACGCCCTGACCGCCTTCGTATGTAGACACAATAGACTGAGCCGTGGCCACCGGTGGCGCGCGCGGGATCCTCATGCTGTGACGTCACAGCCTTTCACCAGGCGATGTAACAGGCCTTGTCTCTCGGTGGTCTCGATCTAACCCGGGACTTCTCGGTTGTGAACCGAGCGTGCTAACCCCTACACTACGGAGTACCCTTGCTGTTGCCATCACCCTCACTGCCACTACAGGATGCCGGTGTTGAGATGAAATCGGCCCATTTCGAAAGTCATCCCGCGGACGCTTATTTAACCTAAATAACTCTACAAAACCTAACACAAACCTATCCTAAACCTAACCTAACCTAAACCAGATCTAAACATAACTTAAATATAACTTAACCTAAACTTAAAAACTATGTTTGCTGATCTGAGGGGCGATCTGATAGAAGTTTTTTAAAGTGGTTAAAGGGATATTATAAAGGCGATGTAGGAAAAGTTCTTACGGCTAGTAACCAGGGTAGAACACGTAGTAACACGTACTCAAGCTGGAAAAGCGTAGATATAGAAAGGAAATAGGGAAAAAATGGTTCATAAGTAGGGTGATAAATGACTGGAATGGACTCAGTCGTCAGGTGGTTAGTGCGGAGTCAATAGGGAGTTTTAAAAGGAGGCTAGACAATTTAATGGATGGGGATGAAAGGCAGATGTAGGCTATAGTGTTAAGTAACAGGAACTACCAAGTGTATAGGTCTCACGGCCTCTTGTAGCCTCCTTATGTTTTCTTCCCTCAGATAGCCACATATAGTTTTCTAGGTTTAATTTAAGTTATATTTAAGTTATGTTTAGGTCTGGTTTAGGTTAAGTTAGGTTTAGGATAGGTTTGTGTTAAGTTTTGTAGAGTAATTTAGGTTAAATAAGCGTCCGCGGACGATTTACGAAGTGGGCCGATTTCCTGCACGACACCGGCGGCGGTAAACATGCTCAAATACACGCCTTGTACCTTGCCTTGAACCACCATACCAGCTCCTCCACACCGCCATGTCACACTATAGTTCCAGAAAGGGTCCCGTCTTCACGCACACTTGCTTCAGATAGTTATTTATGGTTTTATGAGGTTGTTACGCCAGCCCTCAACACACTGTGACAATGCAGCCACACTTGGCCTCAGTCTTGGGCGCTGCGCATTTATATAAATCTTCCTCTTTTGACCTTTCCTGTTTTATATTCCTTGGGTCCTTTTCCTAGCTTCCTAGGGTCTTTTTAGATTATTTTTTTCCCATGCCTTCCTTACTTTTCTTTTATGTCACTTCATTCATTCTCTCAACATTTCAGCAAACTTTATACAGACTTCATTATCTGTTGCTCACTCGGCGTCAAGAGGTAAACAAACCATATCCATTAACTCAGAACACGCCAAGCATTCTAGCAAAGACATTCAACAACAAGATACCTCACTCGCGGTCCCTCCAATGCAGCTTCTGTTATCCGCCGACGGTGGCGTCGCCGTGCAGCAGGTGTTAAACCAGCCTGCTGGCCCCATTCACTTGCTGCATATGACCAAAGAATATTCACTGAAACTCTTCGCCATTTAAAACTTTGCGAGTCAACATTTACCATGAAACATATCAATAGAAGCACAATTTTATTAGCTTTCCATTGATATATTTAGTTTTCTGATAAATGAATTACAATTGTGGAAATTATCCACCAACCACCCTCTCAATAATTGGTAGAGTGGTGGTTTGTTTCCCCCCCCTTGTGAGGGAGGTATTGTCCGCTCATCATAGGGGGTGCGTAGGGATGTATATATATAATTATAATGGTAATGGGTATCAATTAAGGTAATATAAGTAAATGATAAGTACTGGGATAGGATAATTGAACATTCCCAATGGTTATTAAGCATTTGCACCTTATATCAGCACCTTAATTTGGAGCGATTGGCAATTGGTCGTCTTTATAATATTGCTCCTATCCCTGCGTGTATACGTGGCAGGTATTGGTAGGGGTTTTGCCTCCTCGTGCAGTGCCTCGAGAGCCATCACCAGGACCTCCAGCGACTCAGCAAAGATTACTGCATCATCGGCAAAAACAAGATCAGTGATCTTGGTGTTGCCAACGGATGCTCCACAAACACTTTGATCTACAACCTTGTCCAATACCCAGTCCATACAAGCGTTGAAAAGTGATGGGGCAAGGACGCACCCTTGCCTCACTCCTGTATTCACAGGAAAGAAGCCGGATATACCTGCCCCACACCTCACAGCACTCTCAGTCCCAGAATACAGACCAGTTACCAAACCAATAGTCCTTGCAGGAATCCCTCGAAGTCGCAGAAGATCCCAGAGTGACTCACGATGCACTGAGTCAAACGCCTTCTTGAGATCAACATAGGTTGCAAGCATCCCCTGTCGAAACTCACGTCGGCGTTCCACCAGGACACGAAGCGCTAGGATACGGTCCGTTGTTGACTTACCAGGCGTGAATCCAGACTGCTTAAGTCTCTGATGCTTCACCAGATGGCTGCGAATTCGTGTCAGCAATAGATGGGCAAGCACCTTGCCTGGTACACTGAGCAGTGTAATACCGCAGTAATTGTTGCAGTCCTGATGGTCCCCTTTCCCTTTCCAGATAGGGACGACCAGCCCCCTTTTCCAGTCAGGAGGAATAGTACCTGATTGCCACACGGCAGTCAGTACAGCATGCAACCCGTGGATCATGGCCTCACCCCCAGCTTTGAGGAGCTCCGCACCGATATTACAAACACCAGCTGCCTTTCCACCCTTCAACTTTGCTACAGCCTCTCTGACTTCGTCAAGAGAGGGTGCGCTTTCGTCAATGGGAGGATCGGCATCCACTGCCTGTAACCCAGTGGTGTGAAGCTGCTCAGTTGGAGGGTCCACCGTGAACAACTGCCCAAAGTACTCAGGCCCAACGAGCCATCTGCCCATCCATGTCCGACACGAGGCGCCCATCTGCTGTTCGAATAGCACTCGCCCGAGAAGGAGACTTGGAACGGAGCTTCTTCAGAGCTCGGTAGGCGTGTCGGAGGTCATTAGCGTTCAAATGACCCTAGACATCCTCAGCGAGACTCCTGACATACCTCTCCTTGTCTCTCCCCAGGAGGGTGCTAGTTCGGCGTGACAGAGCTCAGGTAGTGATAGTAGAATTACAGTATTACTTGAAAATAAAGTCGGTACCGCTTGATTTCAGTCTTTTCATTTAATGTTAGCTGGGATAAGTTGATGTTTTGCAAATACTTCACTCGATTTTTCCTAGTCAGAGGGTAATTAAAGAAAGCACGATATAACCATACCGTCACGCACTGTAAACACGAAACGGACGAGACTCAGCTGCCTCGGCTGCAGCTCTTTGTGTTCACAAGTGGCGCGGCGGCAGCGCAGACATGAATCGTACAGCAAATATGAAAGTAACTTATATTTAGGTCTGGTTTTAATGAAAATTAACTTAGTAACGTATTTAAAATAACATATAATGACTTTTTATCATGATATATTTGTTGGTAGTGTATCAATTCGGCTGTGTCTCTAAAGGCATCATACACCTGGCAGTGAGTGTCTGGGGGCGCTGCAGCTCTGCAGCCCTATGCCACGAGCGTTTACTAAACGCTAATTATATGAGCACAATCTGCAAAATATAAGACAAATTTGAAATTACTGATATTACAAATTAGACAGAAGCAAAAATAGCCGTTTATTTTACTAAACGCCGTTTATTAAGCCTATTGTTATCCTATATATAAGTTAATAAACCCGTTTATTAACCACAATTGACACTGGTTAGTGGTTACTAACCACTAACCACTGCCAGTAACCAGTGTCTATTGTCTAATTTGTGTAATCTTAGTACTTCACTAACACAACAACAGTATATGTAGGATAAATCAGTAATCACACACACGGCCAGCGTAGTGATCGCGTACACGCTCTCAATCCCAAGTCCCAGAACGCACTGACAGAGTGAGTGACAGTGCTACACTAGCAACAACACTAGCTAGCGATGCTTGGACGATGCTTGCTTGGTCTTGGTACGAAGACCGTTTTTTCTCGCAATTGAAAACTGATTGGTTTCTGCGACAAAAACACAACAAGCTTGGTAGGGGCCGAAACAATAATCAGTCCAAAACATTGCAAACAATATCATAAAGCAGTATAACACACATTTCAGCAAGTGTTATTGGAGTGGTCTTGGTAATCCAAGACGGTGCTTGGACGACAAAAACACGGCTCATTGGCAGTTGGCAGTGTCGTCTCCACCATATTTGGTGGGAGCTTATGTTCATGCGGGCACTTGCCATTTTGAAGGTGGTGATCGTCACAATAGGCCTTTAGACGCAGAGGCCAGAGGTCCCATGTACTGATATGTTTACATTTTTTCCGTTTTCCCGTGCGGGCAACATGGGTGACTATTCATTTTTTCGTATATAGTTTTTTTCGTTTACTCCACATAAGAGCCCCTCTCAGTAATGAAGTTACTTTCATAGTATCATGAATTACTCACATACATATCACATACACTTCAATCTCCATGTTAATCACAATCTTCGTATATATGAATGAATATCTGTAGTACTTGTATATGTCTTATACATGCTTAATATGAACGTGATAAATATGAGGTACTGTACATCAGTATTGTTGTTCAAGTGAAGTATGACTGTAAGAAAGTTACGGATCCAAGTGCCATAGCATATGTCTATAGAAATCTTCGAAAACTGTATCAGGAAGATACGCTGCCAGACGTACAAACGCACGAGAGGCGACCAAGGGAGGGAGAGGGTGCTTGGGATTAAACCCACGTGTGGTAGTCTATAGAAAGTGTCGTACCTCAGGCATCAACACACTATTGTACACATTAATATTTCTTATATACTTTGCTGGTATTCGTCAGTTGCATTTATATATATGTATAAATCAAGAAAGTTCTCTCTGTGTAGGAAAAGTTGTATATTTCTGGCCCTTCATACTATAATAATCAGGAATAGTGGGCGCGCAGTGAATCATTTGACAAATGCTTATTCTACGATTAATATGTCCCATTTTCATTAAAAAACATGCGAGAAAATTATCTACATATATTAATGTAACGAAACAGCAACAAAAAAGGTCTTATAGTAATGCCCGCAATAGTACTTTTTTCCCATGAAAAAATAGAAATACTGGCGTTGTGTGGCAACCCCAGCTTTCAATGTCTATTCACGTATTATTGCGATTGCGTTTCAAAATTTTGGCGGTCCGCAACTCGCTATTCCGCATTTTTTTCAGGCATCCGTAATTGCGCAATTCCGCAACCGAATTACCCATTCCGCAGGTTATTGCGATTGCGCTTTAAAATTTTGGCGGTCCGCAATTTACAATTCCGCGATTTTTTCAGGCATCTGTAATTGCGCAATTCCGCAACAGAATTACCATTCCGCAAGTTGAAAAATTGCGGAATTGCGGACTAAAATTGCGGAATGCCCACCTCTGTTGGTTAGAAAAAATAGTATTTGAAAGTAGAAATAATATTGAGATGATAAATAATATGGAGAATAAGAAATCATACTACCCTTGTGCACACGATCTATAATCTTTCAGAATCAATGGAGAAATATATTCACCCAAACATTTTGACGTAACAATTCCTTAAAGCTGCTGGACCATACATGAGTAGATCATTCTTTCAAATACTATTTCTTCTAACCAATGTTCATGGTATGGACATGAGTATATCAAAACCATTGGTTTTATTAGTGAAAACCTGACTTTCAACATAAGAACACTTAAGATTGCCTTATTTTGGTTAAAATACCATCAAATATTGGTCGCTAGCACCGAGTTGTCAGCAAGTTACCTATCTAATCAAGATTTATGGACATTTGGAACGGGATCTTATTATTCAGTGCAGTGGCGTATTAGCGGCGCCACCGGTTCATAATCCAAAATGGCGCGGCCCGAATGACACCTCTCTGTGAAGCTCTCTGGTTATAACCTCCTTCGTCCGGGCCGTGACGCAGAGTCAATCAATCAATCATTGGGGGCATACGCCGGGGGGCGCGTCACCTCGCCCACCCTACAACGCCACTCCCGGTTGTCACCACGCGCGAGTCCCCATGCAGGCTCCTTTCCCATACCAAGAAGCTCTCGACAAGAAACATCAACTTGCCCCAGCCACGAGCCTTGTGGGCGCCCCCTTGGCCTCCTTCACGCCGCATTGTCTCCTACAGATACAACCCGATGGGAAGGATCGGTTTCAGGGTAGCGTGCCACATGCCCATATAGCCGAAGTTGGCCCTGACAGACTATGCAGGTAATAGGCCTCGATTCAGTTTCACGGTACAATCGCTGATTTGACACGTAATCATCCCAGCGATACCCCATGATTCTGCGAAGACACTTATTACCAAAGGCATTGATTCGTCTCTTCAAGTCGCTATTTAGTGTCCATGTCTCACAACCATTGAGTAGGACAGGGATCACACGCGACTTGAAGATCCGGATCTTTGTCCTCCTGCACAGGTACCAACAACGCCAAATACTTCTACTGAGCGAGTCCATTACACCGTGGGCTATGCCAATCCGCCGTAAGACTCCTTGACGTGACCTGCCGTCATTATGGACTGCGCTACCAAGGTATGTAAAACTTTTCAAGATCTCAATGTCTTCGCCGCACGCATGAACAGACGGTACTATTTCATCTAGTAAGCCCCCAAACACCTAGACCTTGGTCTTAAGCCAGGAGACCTCAAGTCCGAAAGGCTTTGTCTCCTGGTGCAGCGCCTCGAGAGCCATCACCAGGACCTCCAGCGACTCAGCAAAGATTACTGCATCATCGGCAAAAACAAGATCTAGTCTAGTCAGTAATAGTCTATTTCTAGACTAGACTTCTTTAAGGTAAGTGGAAGTGATATCGCAAGGGATTGGTACTCACTGTATTTAGGGTGACATGCAGCAATATTAATGTGTTAAGATGTTTAATGATAGTATGTGATCAATCAGGGAGTGTGCATGCATATAAGAAGTTTTGTTGATAATATTGTGAATTAAGGAATGTAGGGAGTGATATTTACGTAGCTATGCGGTGTATTACGAGATTATGTATCTTGGGCAATTGCAAGGGAGATGTAATATGAGATATGTGAGAATTAATAATTGGGCAATTGCTAATGTGTAAATGTTAAGAAATAATAATAACGGAAAATGCAATCGTTGTTCCTGAACCTTACTAAGCCTGAAGAGAAGGAACAATAAAACGATCGTAAGCGATAGCAGCATGTTGCTTTACGACATTGGTCGTAACACCAAGATCTAGTCTAGTCAGTAATAGACATAGTCTAGTCAGTAATCTTGGTGTTGCCGAGAGATATGCTCCACAATCACTTTGATCTACAATTTTGCCCAATACACAGTCCATACAAGTGTTGAAAAGTGATGGGGCAAGGACCCACCCTTCCCTCACTCCTGTAGTAACATAAAAAAAGTGGATACACCTCCCCCACACTTCACAGCACTCTCAGTCCCAGAGTACAGACCAGTCATCAAACCAATAGTCCTTGCAGGAAAGGAATCCCGCGAAGTCGCAGAAGCTCCCAGAGTGACTCACGATGCACTGAGTCAAACGCCTTCTAGAGCTCAACATAGGCTCCTCTGTCGAATCTCACGTCGGCGTTCCACCAGTACACGAAGCGCTAGGATACGGTCCGTTGTTGACTTACCAGGCGTAAACCCAGACTGCTGAGGTTTCTGATGCTTCAGCAGATGACTGCGAATCCGTGTCAGCAATAGATGGACAAGCACTTTGCCTGGCACGCTGAGCAGTGTAATACCGCGGTAGTTGTTGCAGTCCTGACGGTCCCATTTCTCTTTCCAGATAGGGACGACCAGCCCCCTTTTCCAGTCAGGAGGAATGGTACCTGATTGCCACACGGCAGTCAGGGCAGCATGCAACCCGCGGATCATGGCCTCACCCCCAGCCTTAAGGAGCTCCGCACTTATATTACAAACACCATGCAGCTGCCTTTCCATCCCTCAACTTTGCTACAGCCTCTCTGACTTCGTCAAGAGAGGGTGCGGTTTCGTCAATGTGAGGATCGGCATCCACTGCCTGTAGCCCAGTGGTGTGAAGCTGCTCAGTTGGAGGGTCCACCGTGAACAACTACCAAAAGTACTCAGCCCAACGAGCCATCTGCCCATCCAAGTCCGACACGAGGGGCCCATCTGCTGCTCGAGTAGCACTCGTCCGAGATGGAGACTTGGAACGGAGCTTCTTCAGGGCTCGGTAGGCGGGTCGGAGGTCATTAGCGTTCAAATGGCCCTCGACATCCTCAGTGAGGTTCCTGACATACGGTCACATACCTCTCCTTGTCTCTCCCCAGGAGGGTTCTAGTCCGGCGTGACAGAGCCCTGTGCTGGTCCAGCTGGTTCCCAGCCAGCCTGGCAGCGCGACTCTCCTCGATTTTCTCCAGCGTCTCCGTCGAGATAAAACCACGCCTTGACCTCTGGCACTCCCCAATACACTCCTTGGCAGCCTGTAGAGTTTCACGTTTGAAGGTATTCCACAATTCTACAGGGTCCTCGAAGGCACCGAGCACATCAAACCGATTTGAGACTGCCACTGCATACTCATTCATGGGCACATGTCAAGTCCTTCAATTTCTCAAGATGAAACACAGTATATGGTTACCTCATGAGATTCTTCTGGACTTGACATGTAGCTTAAGTATAGCAACAACAAGTCTGTGATCTATTCCAAAGAACTCAGCACTCCGGTAAACCCTGCAGTTCTGGAAGATCCTCCTACGAGTACTAACAAGGACGTGGTCGATCTCCTTAGCTACCCCTTCGGCATTACTATACCATGTCCAACGGTGTAGCTCTGGTTTCTGATACCAAGAACCTGCAATTCTCAACCTTCTGCTGGACCTTGCAAAATTCAGAAGCAGAGAACTGTTAATGTTTCTGGTATCGGAACCATGGGGACCAACACATAACTCGTAGCCATCGCCGAGTGAGCAACAGATAATGAAGTCTATAAAGTTTGCTAAATTGTTGAGAATAGTTGCCTTGCACTGACGTCACGATCTAGCGGCTTCAAACCAAATGCCGCCCGTCGGAGCGAGCTGGAGGACCAACAAACTCCACTTGCCGCCCGTGTTTGCCAGCTTATGGTAATTTTCCCCTACCAAATATATGTTTATCATTACAAAAGATATACTGTCATCTTCGTAAATGCTTGTTTTATAATATTATCAAATAAAAACCGTAAAACACTAAATAGATGCCATTATGAGACTCAAGAAATATGCATAAACTTAATATTCAATTAAACTCTTCGCCATTTAATATTTTGCGAAAAACTTTTTACATGGATAATATCAATAGAAGCGGAATTTCATTAGCTTTCCATTGATAGGTTTCGTTTTCTGATAAACGAATTAGAACCATGCATAAATTTGCGTTAACTAAATAAATAACCTCATCAATCGGGAAAATTACCCGATTGCATGATGATATTTATTTAGTTAACGCTAATTTATGCATGGTTCTAATTCATTTATCAGAAAAATAAATATATATATGGAAAGCTAATGAGATTCCGCTTCTATTGATATTATCCATGTAAAAAGGTTTCTCGCAAAATATTAAATGGGCGCTGGCGCTGGTGAATGTTAAGTTCATGCAGATTTCTTGAGTCTTATAATGGCCTTTCTTGAGTGTGTTTTACGAATTTTTATTTGATAATATTATAGAACAAACATTTCCGAAGATGACAGTATACCTTTTATACTAATAAACATATATTTAGTAGGGGAAAATTACCAAAAGCTGGCAAACATGGGCGGCAAGTGGAGCTTGTTGGTCCTCCAGCTCGCTCTGACGGGCGGCATTTGGGTTGAAGCCGCGTCTGTCGCAGCCACAACAAGGGCTGTGATGTCACGTCCGAGGCACCTATAGAATAAATGAAGAGACAAAAAACAAAATTAAGGAAGGCAAGGGGAAAAAAAAAAAATGACCAGGAAAACCTATGACTAGGAAGCCATATAAGACAAGAAAGGTCAAAAGAGGAAGAAGATTTATATAAATGCGCAGCGCCCAAGACCGAGACCAAGTGTGGCTGCGGTGTGTCGAGTGTTGGTGGCGTAACAACCTTATAAAACCATAAATAACTATCTAAAACAAGTGTGTGTGAGGACGTGACTCTCTCTGGAACTATAGTGTGACATGGCGGTGTGGAGGCGCTGGTATGGTGGGTCAAGGTAAGGTACAAGACGTGTATTTGAACATGTTTACTGGCATCCTGTAGTGGCGGTGATGGTGATGGTAGCAGCATAATTACTTGTTTATTATTATAACTTATAACTGCTAGATTTCCATCTTTCACAGGTTTATTACTGCTAACAACGTATTCTTATTCATATTTATATTTCCTTGTGTGTTAATTCTATTGTCTAAATGCTTTATTATCATCCTTGGATAACGGGTTCTGCCTACTGCAGTTTGATGCATTACAAGGCACGTAGTTAAACCGTTGTCGCGTAAAATAGGTAACGCCTCGAAATATGTAGAGCCTTACCTGGTAAAGATTCGTTATATCGCCCCTGACATATCTCGCTTACTACCATATGAAGGACGAATATTTTGTCATTTACGTTTTCTACTGGTCTTCAAACCTCGGCAAGCTGTTACTTTGGTCAATATCCGGACAAAAATTATCTAATAAGATTAAATAAGGTGCAACTCCGCCGTCGCCATTAGCGCAGTCAGAGACAGCGGGCCAAGGCCTCTCACGTACAGCAGTCAATCTAGGTTAGGTTATGGTCAAGGTTAGGATTAGGTTAGTAAAAAAAACAAAAAAAAATACTAAACCTAACCTTAACCTAACCTAGCCTAACCTAACCTAGTCTGGCTGTTGTCCGTGAGAGAAGACTGGAAGAGGCGCCCGATCCGCGGTCTAGACTGCCCTGATGGCGGCGGCGGAGCAACACCTTATTTATTATTATTAGATCATTTTTGTCCGTGATTTTGACCAAAGTAACAGCTTGCCGAGAGGTTTTGAGGTTAGTAGAAGACGTGTATGACAAAATATTAGTCCTTCATAAGGTAGTAAGCGAGATATGGCAGGGGCGATAAAACGAATCTTACCCATTACCTCACACCCCCGCTGTTCCTTACTTATTTATCACAAAATACTCCTTTGTAAGTGATTAACCAGGATGTGTGTGGTACTGTGGTTACTGGAGGTATTGGAGGATACAGGAGAGTAGAGAGGAAGGCATTGGAGGTACCGGAGAGAAGGGAGGAAGGCATTAGTGTAGTGATTACTTAGTAAGAGCAAAGACATTCAACAACAAGATACCTCACTCCGGGGTGCCCTGTGGTGCGCATGAAAACAACCTCCGCCGCGCGGCAGGAGTTAACCAGTCTGCTGGCCCATTCACTTGCTGCATATGACTATCAATGAAAATCATATAGACTATGGTTTATCAGTATATATGATATAATGTTATCTTCGTAAATGTTTGTTCTATAATATTATCAAATAAAAAACAATAAAACACGCTAAAGAAATGCCATTACGAGACTGAAGAAATATGCATGAACTTACGTGTTCATTTATTCACTTCAACTCTTCGCCATTTAAAACATTGCGAGTCAACATTTACCATGAAACATATCAATAGAAGCGCAATTTTATTAGCTTTCCATTGATATATTTCGTTTTCTGATAAATGAATTAGTACCATGCATAAATTAGGGTTAACTAAATAAATAAAATCATCAATCGGGTAATTCTCCCGATTGATGAGGTTATTTATTTAGTTAACGCTAATTTATGCGTGGTGCTAATTCATTTATCAGAAAACGAAATATATAAGTGAATAAATAACATCAATCGGGAAAATTACCCGATTGATGATGTTATTTATTTAGTTAACGGTAATGTATACATGGTTGTAATTAATTTATCATAAAACGAAATATATCAATGGAAAGCTAATAAAATTGCGCTTCTATTGATTTGTTTCATGGTAAATGTTGACCCCCAAAGTTTTAAATGGCGAAGAGTTGAAGTGAATATTCTTTGGTCATATGTAGGAAGTGAATGGGGCCAGCAGGCTGGTTTAACACCTGCCGCACGGCGGCGCCACCGTCGGCGGATAACAAGTTGCATTGGAGGGACCGCGAGTGAGGTATCTTGTTGTTGAATGTCTTTGGTAAGAGCAAGGCATTGAGTGATCTAGCTATGTACAAGTCTTATATGTCTATGTTAAGTGTGCTTATATGTATGATAAGACAGGAGAAGGGATTATCTTGTTAAAAATTTCCATCTCTGTCTCTCGATTCGCCTTCTTCTTGTGACCTTTGACGCTTAGTATCGCTTCATAGGTCCTCTTCAAACCTTTTCTCCTTCGTTAACAGATTTGTCAACTCTTCCCTTGTCTATTTCACT
>JACEEZ010021912.1:0-57021 GCA_016584305.1 Chionoecetes opilio | reverse complement strand
AGTAAAGACGTTTAAGCCTCCAACTACAGCGGAGGAGGGGGTCAGCCCCACCTCAAGTTTTGAGTAAAAACCCGCAGTTATCCGCCTCACCTTCCTTCCTGAAAGCAGTCAGCCCCACCGTGAAGCACCATAGGATATCACAGGGATCATAGGATTCCTCAAGGGGTTCTCGCTCCCCTACTAAATATTACCAAAGACATCTACCTCCCTTGGTGAAGTTGGTGTTGATATCCACCTCAGGGGCTTCATCCTGCTGCTGCTGCTGCTGCCGAAGGCCGCGCTGCCAGACGTAGATGAGTCCCTTGCTTGTATTTCATCTCTTTACTCATATATATGAATAATATCCATCCCAATGCAATCATATGTCTACATTCACCTATAAAAAAGATATTTCATAGCATACCAAGCAATAATGAGCATGCCGGAGACTTCCGACCTCTGCTAATACTGGTCTTGAGCAGTCGTTGGCCAGTGTGCACGTTAACGACGAAATCGACGATTTTTCCGCGCTGTGGGTTCCGTCGTTGGACTAACGACCAAAAAAAGGTCTTTAAGTGTTTTGTGGCTTCTGGCCCAGGATCCTCCCCTCCCCAACACTTGCTGCTGCTGTATCCACGCCCACCACCACGCCCTGAACGTCACCACCTTTGACCTGCTGGCGTCCACCACAACACGCTGTCCTCCGCCTCACCTGTGCCTTTCTCATGGAGACAGGTCAGCCGCCTGTGATAGCATGGCAGGACATCACCACCAGAGGTCCTAGGGTTCCTCCTGGCAGCCCTAAACAACACCACCAACCCCCACGACCACCCAGCGGTCGGCTCTCACTCGCAACGGTAAAAAACGGTGGTAATTATGGAGGAGAGTTTCACGTTCGTTTTCAGAGACACCAACTACTTTTTTGGCCTACAATAGGTGCTTGTTCTAATGGTGCTAGTTTTATTTTGCGCAAAGCAAAAAAAAAAGAAAAAAATAATTAAACCTAACCTAACCTTGTTTTAATGAAACCTAACCTAACCTTGTTTTAATGAAACCTAACCTAACCTAACGTAACCTAACCCAACCTAACCTAACCTAACCTAACCTTACAGGTTTTAAAGAAACCTAACCTAACCTTAACCACAAAATATACATTTTTTTTTTTTTTTTTTTTTTTTTGCGCAAAATAAAACTAGCACCATTAGAACAAGCACCTATTGTAGGCCAAGAAAAAGTAGTTGGTGTCTCTGAAAACGAACGTGAAACTCTCCTCCATATTAACCAAAACAGTAATTCTGAGGAAGTCCTTCTTCACCCCTATCTTTTCATCCTGCCGGTAACAGGAAGGTTCGACAGTTTGCGTTTTCGACGACACCGTTGAAACTTCCAACATGGTGCATTGTCGAACCTTCCAAGTCAGCGCCGTCGAACCCTTTCATTCATTCCCTTCAGAATATTTTAGACCCTTCATCATGTGGAATTTACTTAATATTTACATGTAAATGTTATAATGCATGAAAATACATATGTGTAGGTAATGTCGCAAATTATAAATTTCTCCAGAGATAATTAAGAATATTACTAAAATTAAATAGTAGTAAACATAGGAGTAATATAAATTTATTGGGAAATTGATTTGGTCTCGTATATCTTTGGAGCGAACCGACGACCAGGGGAACACAGCTGACTCGGCCTCTTTAGTCACCGACCACCGAAGTGGGAAGATCATCGCCCCTTTGCTCTTTATCCACATTTAGAGACACCTCGTGGTGTTCTCGTGTAAATATTGTTAATAGTATTCATGGAAAGCATGGGTTACTAAACCCAAATATCCCTGTCCATGTGTCTGCTTGTACCATCGAGAAGGTTTCGTCTGCCTGCAATATTGTTTTCAATCTTCAACATCTAAGATGTCACCAGCTAAGTACACCCTTTTGCAGGAGGTCTGGCAGTTAACCACTACAGTTCTCCTAGCTTTTTGAGATCTCAATAATAAGGTTTAGCTTGGTGACATAGTTGGACAGCCACTACCACCAGGTAAATTTTTTTAGTGGTAGTTAGTTAATTTCTAGTTGTCCCTTAATTTAATTATCTTTTTCAGTGTGAGATTAATTCAAGCACCAGTGTTTTAATTTATATTTAGGAGTGTAACCATTCAAGTCATCCAATCAATTTATTTCCCACAACTGAAAAATATGGTCCTTAGAACCTTTTGCATATGTAACAGGATTTTAGCACAGGCTTGATGGTCTGCCTAGCCTTGGGAATCCAGAAATTTTCTCTTAATTTACATAGTGTCTCTTGCAGCCCACCATGCTTAGTATCTAAGTGTATACTATGAATTATAAGTTTAGTGATGTGGTGGCTCTTAGGCAGTAGCAGGGGGAAAATTTAGTGTGATAAGGTAAATTTGCCTGATCAATTCTGCCCTGACACTTCAAGAGATCTTCATTCAGAAAGAGATTTAGACTTTTTACTATGTCTGGTATTGGGTGTTTCAAGGGGTTCTTTAGATGCCTCAAGGCCTCAGCATAGCACTCTTTCTGTGTCAGATATCCAATACTTTTGGGGTTCATTAAATTTATGCTCTTTTTTCCCCTTAATTTTCTCTGAATTTAAACACCAACTTTGTTACTTTAATAATTTGTTCCAAGAAGAAAATTCGTAGGATCCACCAAGGGTTCATCCTTAACTTCTTCCACCTTATTAGTTCTATTTGACGCTAGTTTCAAATTTCTGAGTAGGCCAGGTTTCCTCACAATTCAACCAAATAGGGCCCTTCCTCCACAAACTAGAATCTATGAATTTATATTTCTTTAAACCTCTGATTAGCAAGTCCGCTGGATTATCCTCAGTGGCCAAGTGATAAAATTTACAGCCTGTACTTAACTGATCTATTTCTCTTACCCTATTCCTTACATAGACTATATTGCTTTTGTTTTAATCACCCATTGTAATGCTACTTCGCTGTCTGACCAAAGGAATGTTCTTTTAAAAGTTATGGAGTGCAAAGTTTCTTTTACATATTTACTTAATTTTGTTTCCCAAATAAATTGCAGTTAGCTCCAACTGAGGTAAAGTTCTTGATTTAGTGGGGCTACTCTTGCTTTGGACATCAATAGCTGCAGTTCAGAATTATAATCAGTAACATATACAGACACCCCCTAGGCCTTAGGGGATGCATCTGTAATTAAGTGCAAAGCATAGTTAGAATTTTCCTCCATCATGTTCCTGGGAAAAATTATTTTTGAGAGCTCTTGGAACTCATGGAATAAGGTTTCCCAAGAATTAATTATTCCCTGGGAAGTTCCTCATCCCAATCAAGTTTTTTAGTCCAAACTTCCTGAACTAATCATTTCAAGGGTATGGTTAGAGGATTAATTAGTCCTAAGGGGTCATACATTTTACTAACATTACTTAGCAAGGACCTCTTGCTATTTACTGATCCCCATTCTACATCTTTAATTGGCAAGCGAGTCAATTTGAGAGTCCACTGCAAACCCAACACCTTAATGTTTACACTTGGGCCAGGACGGCAAGTTAGCATTCAAGAGTGGTGAATTGGTAGCCCATTCTTGAAGTGGCATATAGCGAGTTCAAGACCTTGTTGGTTACATCATACATTTTAGTAAGGAATTCTCATCATTTAAAGGTGCCCTGGATATGTCCATATATAGAGAGTTTTGAGCAAGTTTACTTCTCTCTTATTTTCTTTTTCTTTATTTAAATGATATTCAAGAGTCATTTCAAGTAGAAAGGGCGAAACTACTAGCTCCAAATAGAAATGATTTAAATCTGTAAGTATCCAAGGGCTATTTTTATCTTGTGGATCACTAGGCCAGAAAAATCTGGTGTAATCCCTATCAACTTTTGCAATCCTAGTCTTAAAAAGGCTTTGCTGATATCTGCTACATATGCATATTTGTTCGTTCTAAATCTTAGAAGAATGTCCCCTAGTTTTCAGTTAGGCTGGGTCCAATGTATAGACAGTCATTCAAGCTGTTACTCCGAGAATAGTTTTTGCACTACAATCAAATACCACACGTACTGGTGTTTTTTTACTCTCTTTAATTACGGCTAGATGTGGCAAGTAGTGGGTGTTGTCATTAACCGTGGATTTGGTACTTTTTCAATGAATCCCCTTTCAAACTGGTCTCGGATCACTGCTTCGTACTGAGTACGAGTCCTGCAGATTTTAGCCTTTTTTATATTTGATTGAGTCTACCCAAAGCTAAATTGTAATTGGTGGGTAAGTACAGGGATGTCCCGTTATACGAGCATTCGATATCTACGAGAATCCGATGATACGAGATGTGTAAATTTAGGGGTCATTTTCAATATACGCGATCGAAAATCCAATGCTACGACATTCAAACTGGGGTCGAGTAAAATTACCAAGTTATTTACGAAAATTATAAAGTCATTTTTACTGACTCTGAATTTTACCTAAGGTTGTACGATAAGCAGCAAGACATATTTCCGGCAATAAATGGCATGCCAGACTGACTCTCTCGCCTTCTGTCCCAGTCATCTGAAAAAACTATTATCCGTTTATTCGGAATGCTTGCGTTTTAAGGAGGTTAATGTACAGATAGTAAAATATATAAGTACAGGAGCATTGTGTGCTAGTGCTTTGGGTGGTAGCAGGTGTATGTGGGTTTGAAATAGTTAATATTTGTGATATGGGGGGCCCGCGGCAAGAATTTCTCGTCACTCACTGACCCCGCCAGCAGTCACCTTATCCATATCTGAAACACCCATATGGTGACACACGGTGCTACATTGATTTAGATAATACACGTGTATATAGCATCTCACCATCAATCACTGAGTTGTATAATAACGAGTAAAAGACGTTTAAAGCCATGCCCAAAACCTACCGTGAGCGGAGGGGGCGCCGCCGCCTCTCACAAAGTTTTGAGTCAAAACCCGCCTTCATCCGCCTCACTGTGCCTTTCCTGAAGAAGAACAGGCAGCTCCTACGCCTGTGATAAGCACCATAGGATATTCACCCTGTGATCATAGGACTTCCTCAAAGGGTCCTCGCTCCCCTATAAATAATTACCCAGATCTCCGCTGCTGGGGAATTGCGGGCGACGGCCGATTCCGCCGCCCACAAGCACACCGTTCTATCAGCGTAGCCTAGCTGTGCCTTCTGAAGAAGTCAGGTTCAGCTCCCACGCCTGTGATAGCACCATAGAGATATCCACAAGGGATCATAGGGATCTGCCAAGGGGTTCTCGCACCCATACTAAATATTACCAAAATTTTATTTTAGCTGAAAACAATGTCTTTTTTTTTCGTTCTTTTAATCATGGGGTCCTGGAAACCAAACTAATATTTTACCATAGTTATGTGTTTCGGTTTATAACGAGATTTCTCCTTTACGGAGTTATGACAGGGGAACCTAAACTGAATCGTATCTCGGGACATCCCTGAATTTGTTAACTTTCACTAGAGCTTGGACCTAACTAGCTACACGTCTGGTTGTGTTGTGATATTTTTTCATTTATTTCACGGTAGGAGCGAGACCAAATCAGCATGTAGGCAGTCATTGGTTACCTCCAACAAGCTACGCAGTCTGGTTGTGTTTGTGATTATGTCTTCATTTTTTTTTCACAATTTTCGTTGTTTTCCTATATTTTTCACCCTGGGAAAATTACCCTCGCTATAAACGGACTCATCCTGTAACGCGACCACTCCTCCCCTGTTAGTCCTTATATCGAGGTTTTTGACTATTTTCAAACGATCGTTACGAACATCCATCTAGCTGTATTTTGAATATTCCACCATATTGTTCATAGTGCTAAGGTGCTGAGGAGGCACCGCACACTGTCGATAGGTAGCATGAATTAACAGAGATGGGACACAAAATACATTGAATGTTTTAGAATGTATTTAAATACTAATACTAAATACATGGGCAAATATTATTTAAATACTAAATACTAAATTACATTTACGAATGTATTCAAAGACTAAATCTAAATACATCAATTGTATTTTAAATAAATTTTTTAAAAACATTTAAATTACAACACAACATTCTTAACACTGTCCCGCAAAAAAATGAATTTCCTATGCTTTCCTTAAGATTTTGGGATCCTTAGAATTTCCTTCTCAGGCCAAATTTCCTTGAAATCAGGACATTTCCTTGCCAGTGGAAACACTGCGTTCACTGTACACTAACAGGGTTGCCAGATAGTTGGGCGGGTTTATGGCCAAACATGAACTGATAAAAAAGTATTATTTTTTTTATATTAAAGGCATTTAAATACAATGTATTTAAATACTAGTATTTAAATACACCACAAAACCTCGATTTCCGGGACATCCATTTCCCAGATTGGATTTGCCGACGAAATCGAGGTCCTTGGATATGTCATGAGTCCCGGACTTTATTTTACGTTGAAAAATGGTAGGTTTCCGTTCGTAAATTGACAAAGTTGCCGGCGTGGCCTGAGTGTCTCTGCACCCATTGGTCAGTGTCCCCGCGCCCCCACGACAGGTAGGCAGCATGATCAGCGGTCGTATTGTTTAATTGAGCACTACGACACTCACGGTCACTTGACAGCCTCGGTCAGTCCCTGACTCCCACTTGCCCATGGTGCAGGAACATCTCTGAGGACTAGTTGAACACTTTCTCGCTGCCTTCCCGCCAGGTGGCAGCATTGACTCAGCGGTTCGTATTGTTTACATTGGAACATTGACACTCACGGTTCAACCTGCACAGTCTCCGGTATTTGTCCCCTGACCCCACTGCCCTGGTGCAGGAAACGTTCTCTTGAGACTATTTGAACACTTACTGCGCCTCCGCCAGGTGGCAGCATGCCTCAGTGGACTTAAAAGTCCCGTTTCGGTGGGGGTAGGTTGATATTGGCGGTTGCCGGACAGTAAAATATAAAGTAGGATAAACGTCCGGGGTGGGTAATGAAACTAAATTGGCTCACCCCTCGTTTTATCTGATTCTCTTACAGCTCTTCTTATAGGGACTGGCAGTAAGCGGGCACTTTGTGGTACCCATTCTTGTGCCCTTGGCTAGTCTTGTGATTACGAAGAAAAAAAAAGTGCAAAAAATAGCATGGGACTGTTGCGATCCCGGCTTTTGCGGTCCCGGACCAGTGCTCCCCCTATTAGCCGGGAGAAAAACGAGGGTTGTGTGTTGTACATGACAATATTGCATTTTATAAATACATGTCTAACATACACAAATGCTATTTACATACTGCCCAGTCTGCGGCATGATGAAGGTTTTTCTAATATATAAGCCTATAAAGTAATGTTATAAGTTGTTTATTCATGTGAGTTGTTTATTTTGGGGGGGGGGTTGGTCAGGACGTTGTAGGGGGAATGTGAAGGGTGCAAATGAAATGGTATTGCGCCGAATGAATAGGGTGGAATGGAATGAGTGAAAGTGCAAATAAAAAAGAATTTCTTGGCTAGAAAGTGTATAGAGAAGAAAATCAAAGGAAGGGAAATGGAAGATCAGGGAAGGGACGAAGGGAATAAAGAGACAAGGATGAGATAGGAGAAATGAGTCAAAGTGAATGGATACGGATGGCCTGATGGTGGCATAAAGTGAGATTGGAACCAATGAAGGATAGTGGGTGGGTACGCAAGTGTACGGAATGAATGGATAGAGAAGCAGATTATGTAAAATGTGAGTTTGCTGGAAACCGGCAGATAAACTAGGAACTTTGATGTGTATGGTTAGGGGAAGAAAGGACTAGTGAGTGGAATGCATGGATATAGGTGGAAAAAGGAAATACATATAGGGTATAAGTGACAGTTTAGACCAATACAATACAAAACACAAGCCAATCGAGTGTTTTAAGTATCCATGACAATTTTATTCTTATTATAAGGAGTATTTCTAACACCAACAGCTGTCAGAAATGAAAAATAAAACAAATGGGGGTCGGTGGGGGCGAAAACCCCTCCCCAGTGACGGTTAGGTTACCTAATCCAATTCACGGGTCTAGGTTAGTTAACTAGCAGGGGGTCTGGGGCGTTTAGCCCCCCCCCAGTTATGTCAGGAGAGTATTGGTTTCAAAAAGGAGTAATGGTGATTGAAACTGCATATTTACTAGAATGAGTATGTGGAGGATAAAGGCATGGTGTGTGATGTGGGAAAGGATGTCTGAGAAGAGTAGGTACACTGAATGGTATAGAGTAAAGTGCAAAGTTATGAGTGAATGCTTCAAGAGGGAGCTGGGTGTAGGAGATGTTATTCTAGGCAAGTTAAGACCACTGGTGTATGGTAGGGTCTATAGATGGATGAATTGTAAGGAGCAGTTGTGTAAGATGAGGGATTGAGGGTGTGGATGAGCCTTGGTTACTGTACGGCCGGAGATGATGATAGGGAGAGAAGAGCTGTTATATGTTATGAAAGAGGGAGGAAAATATGAAAATAACGATTAGTTATACCAATGCGCGTCTGTTCAAATTACCAGCCGGAAGGGAAAGGCGATACTTTTTAAAAATGCTTGTCTATAATTGACAAGGTGGCATGCTGAACATTCCTCAACGGTCTGATGGATGCCGTGCCTTTTAAACAAGCTGCATAGTAAGATATCTCTCTCGGAAGTCACTAGGATGGCCATAGAGGACATTTTCTGAATTCCGTATGGGAAGCGCTGTGTATGATGGCTGTGAAAACAAATTTGGCGCGTTGTGTAGTTATGCCTACATACAGTGAGCATGAAGCCTTGAAGGATATAAGTTGTACACAATACACACTTCTAGTAATGATGAGAAACACCAAATTGATGGGTTAGGTGGGCCAATAATCACACGCAACCAGTTCACAAATCGTCATGCTAAGCCTCATCTTCACTCGAGGGACATGTCTAATGTCTATTGTATAGTGTCTACTCTCTACATGATCGAACAGAAGACATTGTATCCACCTTTTGTGTTCGTCTTGTATTTCCGTCGATGCCGGACGGTTCTCAGCCACACTCGGCGTCAGCGTTAACTTTCTCCATTCTCCCGGTCCTGCTCTCTCCCCACCTTGCTATGCGTCCACGAGGAGGCGTGAGCTCCCTTGTTGCCAGGCCCCTGTCGATGTGTAGGAGGAGAGTCTGGCGCGAGGCCCATTTTGAGAGGACTCCATTGCCTCATAGCGGCCAGCATCGTTTAGAGAAGTGTTCCCTGTTCCTGGTGGCCCACTCCCCCCAGGCGGCATGAAAATCTCCCCCAGTTCTTCCACCACTTCCGGAGGCGATCATTTTCTCGATCTCCCTCCTCTTTGCCTGCAGCCTCCTTCTCTGACACCTCGTTGCATTCCTTTCTCCTGCTTCTCTTTATCTCCTGCTTTCTTTGCAGCGCCATCTTCTGCTTGGCTGTTTCCCTGAATCCTTGGATCCTATCTGAGATTTCTCGGACCCCCGCTTCCTTCTCTGATCAAGCATAAACTCGAGCCTCAAGCAGGTGGGATCTTTGCAGTCTTGGGGACAACGTGCAAGTGAGGTGCAACCTCTGCAGGCAGTTATGAGGCGCAGTCAAATCACTGAAGGTTTGCATTGAGGCATTCATGAACAGCATGCAGATGTCAAGGAGAACTATCGAGGTTGGCGATTTAACTTCTTGCTCTTCTTGCCGGATTTGGATGACCATCTTCCTTCTCTTCCCAGCACTGACAGACTGGAGATTTTCTCTTCTTTCCACCGCCTGAGATCTCGTCCGCCTTTTGCCACAACGAAATCAACATCATACGTATCGCCTTCTGGGATACGATGGCCTTCTCCCTGCGGTGGTTGATCTTTCATCCCATATCTCCGTGACCATCTTCACCAGTCTATTCTTCTATCTCCGTGATCGGAATGTTCTGGCATTCGCGCGAATCATGAGTCGAAGTTTAATGCATTGCTGCAGGGCGCACACTTTTGGTGGGTGGTAGATCGGCTTGTGGCAGATCCTCTGGCTTGCGACTAGGTCAGTCAGGCTAGAGCTGGAGGCTGGCTCTGCGTCCCTCCAGCCATAATGCTTCCCGTAATCACCCGCTTGACTCGCTAGATCGCAAAAACCTGTGACAAGACCGGATTATATCAAGGAATTGAAAAGGGCAGGATCGTTTGTTCCGTGGCCCCCGGTATCAGTATCACTATGGCGTTATTGACCAACAGGTGTGTCAATAACGTCAAGCTCACCTGTATGTAGCCCATAAATACTCGTAAGTTCACATTTTATGCTTTTGCTGATTCCGGGCTGTGATCTGCCAATAGGCAGGGCCCCAGAATATTTTTTCTATTTAGTAAAATACACCACCTCGGCCTGGGTGTAAACATTGAAACCCACCACTTCGCGCTAGATTTCGCCCATAGATATCGTTGCTATCGCCCTCAGGTCGCATTACAATTAGGCTTGATTTCAATGGCGAAATGAGGAAAAAACTCAAATTTTCAAATTGCTAAGCAACAGCTAAATGATTATTTTTAAAAACAAACTCCTTGGTTGGATTAGGAGTGTCAAAAACATAATTTAAAAAAGCGTCGCCATTTCAATTTTTTTTTTTAACACCACACCCTACGCGGCAGTGTACACGGCCTGCTTAGACAAACATAGGAATACAGTAAACCTTTCTCTAATTCGAACCTGTATCATTGAAATCAGATAATTCAACCTGTTCAGGCCAAGTTATAATTTTTCACACTTTACAACTTTCCATAATCCAGAAACTGAAGTTCGAATTTCAGCAGTTTCTCTGCGCTTTACAGCAATCTTCCATCTCCTCGTGCAATCCACACTTCGTCAGCACAATCGCCTCACTAATTAAGCACTCAAGCACTTGAAGACTTACTACAAATCCCCCCCAGAGTGACACTGCACGGCTGCGCTGTGAGTAGCGGTCACCTCCCTCCCCCGCACTCTCCCTTACGAACGATACTGGAACGCTCTACAATTATACATTGATCCTAAGATAGCAGCTGCCGAAATTTATCTGAGTGGCTATTCTTCTTGTTGAAGAATCACACTGCTGATGACCGTATTTGATGCAGCAACAAGTTATAGCAGCAGGAAATGAAATATTAAAGAGGCAAGAAGAGGATGAGCTAAGAGCAGAAGCTTTCTTTTCCCTTGTTTACATACTTAATTGTGGAGCGAGCTAGGAACTCAGTAGCGATCCACTCCCAGCTGGGGCTTGTAGTGCGGGGGTAGCTTGCACTAGGCATACTGCTACTGACGTCACCAGTGAGCACCTCGTGCGGTCGTTGCTTTACTGATACGCAGCCTTTGCCTGAAGACGCTATCAGTACGTCATGAGTGCTTAGTGTACAGTAGTACTGCATTTCTAGACTTCAGTATTAGCCATGTTTTTTGGTGAGACAAGTATCAATCTGTGCTGTTTTGGCCATGGTTTGAGTGGAGTTCTTATCTGGGGGGGGACTTTTAGAGGAAACTCATCGGATAATTTGGACTTCGCTTAATTCCGACCCAGGCCTCCCCCCAATTAGATCGAATTATAGAGGGTTTACTGTAGAGGAAATTATAAGTCAGATGGTTGAAAGATCCTTACTATACCAGATGGAGGAAAAATTAGGAAGAATTAAAGGCTACAAGAATGAAATGTTTAGGGATAACCACCCTATTTTGCATATAACGGATGATCATTTGATGGGCCCCCCCAGTGATTAATGTGAAGCTGAACTAGTGACATATTATGACACTAAACAGCGTAGGTAAGCCAATACTGTGCTTTCGCCAACATGAGGGACCACTGTATGTAGGTACCCTCGATTTAACGGAGTAAAAGGAGGGAGAAGTGGTCTTGTTTAAAGCCGATTGTTCGTTTAGTGCGAGGGGTATTGTCCCAAGGGTGGGAAAATATAGGAAAAAAAAAAACACAAAAATACGGAAAAGATCCGAGAAATAATCACAAAACACAACCAGACCGCTGTAGCTATGTTGGGAGGTACAACACAGTGACTGCGCTAAATGCTGGATTTAGGTTACGGCTCGCCCAGACGACTGCTCGGGACTGACTGGTCTTAGGAGAGGTAGTAATTAAGTCTCCAGGCTCGACATTACTGCTTGGTATGGTATGAAAATATCATTATCTAGGTTGAATGTAGACACATAATAGAATTTAATGGCTATAATATAATAAGCTAAAGAGGGACAATACAAGCAAGGCCCTCATCCAACGCTGGTTAGCGCGACCGTGGCAGCAAGCAGTGTGTCGTAGAAACGTAAGACAACCTTGACATGTTACCCTTGACGGCCTACACTCTGAGGAAACTTTTATGTGTTGTGCGAGAATGTATTACTCCTTCCTATCCTTACTTGCCAATCCAACATTGAATTTTACAGCATATTCTCTGAGTTTGTTCCTTAGACTTGCGAATAATATCACTCACTGTTTGTTTCTTTACACCAACTCATCACACATACGGCGACAGAAAACACAGCTTCCACTTCTTAATAAGTTCTTAATTTCTTGCAATGCTTAGATTCACACGCTTTCTTTAACCTTCCCTTATCTGTTGTTTGCCACAATGACACTACGCACTGAACAAGTCTAAATCAAGCATAACACAAACACCGAAAAAACAGGCAAAAAAAACCACAGCTAGCTCCACGCGAACCCAGCTTAATTAAACTAGCTTGTAAAAAAATGCGCCTCCGACTGGCGGACACTTAAAGAGAAATACAAAGCTATAAAGATTGTGAAACACTACAAAATTACCTGAACAGGGATCTAGAATTGAGCAAGAAGATGAAAAAATGGATATTTAATGTGAAATAAAAGGGGTTTTTGGGGGTCATGGTGATGGATAATGGAAAACAGCGGAAGATATAAAGGCCCTATATAATGGGGTAAATTAAATTAATTGTAAAACATTCATGAAGAAAAGGACCTGGAGTGATAAGCAAAAACCTACAACCAGAAAAACATGAATAAAAATTGGAGATACATACCAGGATGTAACGAATATAGCAGTGCATCCATTTACAAGACACAAATATGATGAGAGATAATTACTACAATGATCGACAAAAATGGAATATGCTGCCATGTATGGGTCCGGTCACCATATAAAAAAAAAAGCATGTGAAAAAAAAAGTTGGAGAGGATACAGAGAATGGCAACAAAGATGCGTTACCAGTAGCTAGAACGAACTTTCTTATGAGGAAAGGTTGAGAAATAAAGTACCAACACTCGAGAGAGAAAAGACAGAGGAGACTTAATAACAATTTAAGCTGATAAACTAAGATGGAAGAAACAAACAATGAGGGCGACTTACTGTACTGAAACAAAGAGAAGGTCGATACACACGAGGACATACAAAACAGCTGGAAATAGGTAGATGCCCTTTGTACCCCAACACAAAGAAATACAGCTTCCCTCATAGAAATGTAGAAGATTGGAATGGTACTAAATGAAGAGGGGATATCGGCACATTAATGTGCACATTAAAAGAAAGACTAGATAAAAGTAATATGGAGGAACAAAGACCACACAAGTGTAGCCTCAGGCCCTGTAAAACACAAACTAGGTACCGTAATGGTGGCATAAAAGTGGACCCCTTGAGCCTAAAAAAATCATCTCCAAAACTAGGGGTCGACTCAATAAGGCTAGTATAAAAATGCGAACCTTTACCACCGAGTGGTATAAAATATTCCCTGCGAACAACGACAACTGGAGAAGATGTTTGAGGCAAGCTCCACCCACAGTTCTGTCAGGTTGGTGTGTGGATAACGTGTGGGTATTGAATTACCGCTGCTTCCAACAGCTGATATACAGATTGTAAACACATCTGCCGGAACGCCACTGAACCAGCGGCCAGTCAGACAAATACAATATGAGGCCACTTCCTATGCGCACTGTCGGCAGTGTAACGGAACCCCATCAGTTCATAGCAGCCACAAGCGTGTATGTTAGGGTTGGTGGCGCACGGCTGGGTTTTTTCACATATGCACAATGGAGGAGGCACCGGTAAGTGCAGTCCAGTCATTACTACCTGATTTAATAAGTAGAATATACAGTATGTAGCTGTAAATATCAGGAATATGTGTTTTTTCAAGTGAAAACAAGAGGCGGACCTATAGTAAAATTCATATCTTATATAAGTAGTGTGGGTTATGTGTATTTTGCGACAGGTTACCGGTTACCGTACCGTAAGCCTATCCAGATTTAATGCTTAGACCTACCAAGTTACCTACCGTATTTTGGGGGCCGACTTATACGGCAAGTATAGGCCTACCCGTAATCTGAGCTAATAGTCTTGAGGTCGACTTGTACCGCCGCCAGTACGGCAGTTGTATTTTTTATATTTTTTTATTTTATTGTACTTCCATTGTAGGAGGGCACGGGCTTTCTAAGCAGTCCGTTCATTGTTAAGAGCTAGATGTAACAGTAGTTAATGGGGGTGGAGGCTATGAGGCGCGACTTCAGCAAGGACATTAGGGGGACAGACCACCCAGGACTGAGGCCGCCGTTTTGACTTCAATGGGTAAGTTGTTGGCGGTAGGAGGCGCAAGCCGGGCAGTGAAAGGGAACGCAGGAATAGTTGTAGTAGTTGTCATTCTTCACCTATAGGAGTTTCGCACATGGGTTGGCCGCTTCAGTTGTCATTGGGTTGTTCCGAGGAAGCCCAGGCGAAGGCGACGCCGCTGGGACGGTGGGTGGATCCAATCGTAAAGAAAGCGGGAAGAATGGTTCAAATCGAGTGACTGTTGGAACATACTACATAGCGGAAGACTGAACCCTCTGCGAGAAGGTCTTCAAAAGGCCGCCGTGTCAGGTATTTTCACTGCAGCGACAAATGAGAATTGATGAGTGAGAGGCTGGGGGGAGAGCCGGACAGAGAAAGGCTTGTCTGGTGGCGCATGTCTAGCAGCTTGATCCGTGCGCTAATTGCCGCGATCCCTACATGTGATGGTTTATTGGAGCGCACGGCGTTGAAAAAGATGGTAAGATTGATGACAAGAGTAATACGTTATCCTTTAAGGAGAGGTGATCGAGTGCCTCCAAGATGAGAGCTGAGTCGGTGAAGATATTGAGGGAACCAGTCACGTAGATCCTGCATGTTCGAGGGCAGCATTGTATGGCAGTGAGTTTCAGCTTGGAAGGCCGCGAAAACCATCGGTGATGCGACAGGATTGGTACGTGTCCTCACACACAAAGGCGGCCCCAGCACACCATATTCACTGACAGACCCGTCAGCAAAATAGGTGTGCCAGGAGTGGAAATGGCTGTATGGCCGCAATGGCCTTTCCTTGTCAACTATGGCTAGGGAGGGTAGCCTTGGTTTTGCAAACACCGGGGCGGACGGATGAAATTGGTTTGGGCTGCCAAAGGAGGGGAGTGAAGCAAAATCAGGGTGAGGCAGAGCGGGACCGGCCGGTACTGCCAGCGCTGATGCCAACTGCACGTGTGAAATCGCTGAGAATGGACCCAGTTGTGGTCACGAATCTTGGTTGGAGGTTGTTGGTAGGTGCGCAGGATTTTCGGTGGTACCTGCTCAGTTGGAAGTATCTCTTACGAACCTGCAACAAAGGCTGACGTCGCTCTAGGATTGGCGAGTTGTAGTGAAGGGAGACCACACTCGGCACGCAGAGTGTGTAGGCGCGTCAGCGTGTGCGCTGAGATCGTGAGCAGGTCCTCGTTTGTGTTTTTGTGCCACTTCACGTGATGACAAAAGGCCTGTCTTAAGCCAGGGAGACCATGGAGCACTGTTGGTCCAATGAAGGTGGATGGCTTGGACATAGAAAGTTACGTTTTGACCCATGAAGGAGGCGCCTGTCCTCTGCAAGATATGCCTTACGTACCTTTGGCGGGCCAGCTGCCGGAGATTCTAGATGTGAACATGGGCCTTTGAAAGTGAATCCATCGTTCCAGTCATACGGCGAGGTAATTGGCGAGTCTTGTACGGAGGAGCTCGGTCCGCCAAAATGGAGTGGATGTTCAGGAGGGCGGGAAGTTCAAAGGGACATAACCGAGATTTTGTAGGGTTGAGTTTTAGCCCCAATTCAGCAATTTCTGTTTCAGCTGTGTGAGAGTATTAGGAACCAGGCGAAAGGATCCCTATGGGGAGCACCAAGCGAGGTCATCTGCATAACACAGAAGTCTCACGCCAGGACCATACTGAGCATTAAGAAGGTCTTCAACAAGAATGTTAAACAAGAATGGCTAAGGAGCTGCCTTGAAGTTGTGGGTGATGGGAAGAAAACTTTCCTTGAAATTTACTTCTGCTCCACGGTCAGTGAAAAACCTCCGCAGCCAAGTCAGCAAGCGGCCTCGAACTCCCTTTCAAGCTAGAAGGGGCTTTTTTTTTTTAGGATGGTAGTGGTGGCTAGCCAAACTTGAAGGCTTCTTCAGGTCTAAGAAGATGACCATACCTCGTTCCTCCTTAGTGTACAAGGAGCGTCATTAGACAGTCGGTCGCGCTGGTGTTAGAGAGATAGGCGAATAAGTTGAGTGAAGTGGTCCAACTTATCCACGTCAGCATTGCAAGCAATCATCCTCCTCCATTGTCTTTCCAAGACAACTTAGCAGCGAGATGGGTCGCATAGCCCTGGGCTTGAGGATGGCTGTGATGGATGGCAGCCTTCCACACAGCGGAGCTTACGAGCTCAGCAGGGATTGGTAGTATAGCTGAAGGAGCTGGGACGCCCCCTACAGCCAAGATGTGCCAGCATTAGAATAGGTGAAGTTCATCCAGCTCCAGGTGCAGTGTCAGTTTTCTTACTCAAGGCTGTTTACGAGTTCTCCTGAGTGAAGGGCGAGACTGTATAGTCTGACTGCTCGCACGCCAAGCGGGTGGTGAGCTCCCTCGCCTTCTTAATTCACGTTAGTAAATACTTAAGCCCCGTCGTACACAACGACTCACCACGTCGGGTGCTTGCCAACGAGCAATGTGTTGCAAGAGATTGTGTCCATTCGGTTACATTTTGCTCATCGACATCCTTTCCACACTGCCACTTTTTGATAACGAAACACTCGATCGAGGGAAGCGCCTGACGGTGAGTGAGTGTAGTGTGTACAGGGCTTAAAAAAGGCGCTAGTCACCAGACACATTTTTCCGACGCTGTCAGGAGAGGTGTCGATAAGCACAACCATGAATGCATCCATGCATGTTTTTAGCCAGTATGTTGTCTACAATTGACAATATAATATGTAAGTGGTATAGCAGCGATAGCATGCCTGGGTGTCGTAGCCGAGTTTGCTTACAATGGACGAAAAACAGTGCAGGCGAACAGCTGTGTGTGTGTGTGACGGTTGCAGGTCTCCCGGGATGGGGCTTGGCCAAAACTAGAGGAGAGGGAGAGGAAGAAGGAGTTAGAGGTAGAGGGACCTACGAAGCGCTACTAAGCGAAAGAGGTGACAAGAAGAAGAAAGAAAGAAGTCTGAAATAATAAATTACACACCCTCGTTTTCCCGACTAATAGGGGGGAGCACTGGTCCAGGAACCGCAAAACATCCGGGGGAATTGAACAGTCCGAGGCATTACCCACCCCCGGGGACATTTATCTCTTTAGATTTACTGTCCGCAACTGCCAATATCAAATTACCCCGCTGCGGGACTTTTACGTCACTTTGTTGTTGTTTTTAGGCTGCGAGGATCCTTTTGGAACACTAGAGCCATGGTGATGTCCTATGATGCTATCACAGGCGCTATAGTTGACCTGTTTACTCAGGAAGGCCCAAGGTGAGGCGGCTTGACAGCGTGTGCCGGGAGGGGGGGGACGACCGCCGCCGCCAGCAGGGTGGGCAGGTCAAAGGTGGCGACGTTCAGGGTGAGAGGTGAGGAGTGAGCACTACACGGTGGGAGTGGAGCGCGAGAAAACTGCAGCAGGAAAGTGTTCAATAGTCTCAGAGCTTTTCCTGCACCAGGGGCTGTAGGGTTCAGGAGACTGTCGGAGGCGGTGCAGGTGACCGTGAGTGTTTTTGTGTGCCCAAATGTAAAACAATACGACCGCTGAGCATGTTTGCCACCCGGCGGGAGGCCAAACCGCCGCCAGGAGGGTGGGCAGGCGAAGTTGCGGACGTTCAGGTGAGGGAGGTTGAGAGCGTAGCACTACAGGTGGGAGCGGAAGCTGCGGACACTGCAGCCAGGAAAGTGTTCAAGGACCCACATAAACTACGTCACGGTTGTTTACCGCCGCTGCGTGGGCATTGTGGGATAAGTAGGGGTCACCGCGGGTTGGACCTGACGACAGGGAAAACTGGGTAGGTATACATATCACGGTAAAAAGCTTATATGTTATATTATTTTAATTATCATTCGCCATATCTTAAGATCTGATCTACACAACCTTTCCCAGTCTAAATAGCCTGCTGCCGTCACTAACCTTGCCACTTGTGATTTTTTGTACTCTGTCCAATTATGATTTACCATACAGTTGGCCTCATCCTGTGGAGTACATGATGACTCAATGAAGCTAAATATAAGCCAACCTTGCGTAACAACATTGCCACTAGTAATCACAACCCTGGATTTCAGTCATTAAATGTACTGTGGCCAACCATGGATAGAGTCAGAACTCCTTCTTCAGTTCACAATCAGATACCACAAAGGAAATAAATTCAACATGACATGAATTATGCAAACCCATAAGAAAAATTAAGGTTCACTATAAGACAAGAAAGAAGAAAAATAGGTAAAGAATCGTTTTATAGTGACCCTTGTTGAAACTAGTGACTGCAAGGTGTGACCTTTTGTTTTTGTGTTAGTCATCCCTTAGATTGGTTTTTTATGGTGTGCCATTTTAAGATAGTATTTTCACCACATACGTTTATATTGATGTTTGATGATGTTGATGATGTTTGAATAATTTTGTCGTATCGACGCAGCTGAGATGGATCTCCGCTGTAACCAGACAGCTCTCTCGCAAACTACCCCTAGAGAGCTGTCTGCTAGTGCTTATAGTGTTGGCCGAAGCCAGCACCCCGGGAGGCGGGTTACAAACCCCCAGCTAACACCCGGTACCCAATCACTGCTGGGTGGACAGGGGCTCGGGTTTTAAGGAAACAGCCCAACTGTTTCCGCTCCGCCCGGGGATCGAAGTTATATTAAAAGAAAAACATTTGACGTTGTGCGAATAGTGCGATCGTGAATCGATAAATGACAAAATGTTCTGTGTGCTAGAAAGCTGTTATGACAGTAAGGCGCCAAATCTATGCGCATTGCTCCTGAAAAACTTTTGTTTAAGGTCGTCTTTTAAAGTATCACGGGAAATTTAAGCGATACTTGAGTTGCGATACTTATACTCCGCTACTTTGAATGCTTTGCGATACCGCGATACTGTGATACTTTTTTGGCGGTGCGATAGTATCGCAGTATCGCACTAAGTATCGCTCTCGCCCACCTCTGCAAGTGTTACGTATTTCCAAGGTGTCAGACTATGATGTAAGCAAGTTTAGGGACTTAGAGTCTGTAGGGATTACTTCTAAGGAAGCTGATTGTCTTTTTGAGTCTAACTCTGCCTTGCAGGAGTTTTCTAAGAGCATTAAGTTTGTTGACAGTAGATATGAAGTAGCCCTGCCTTGGAAGAGTGAAGCAACAAAGGTTGATCTCATAGACAATCAAAAACTTGCTAGACTAGATAGATTTCATACCATGCTGCATAAAGATGTTGAGCTTAAAACAGAGTATTATAAGGTTTTTGATGATTATGAGAGGGAAGGTATTATTGAGGAAATTCCATGTGATGAGATTATTAGTTCTTACCCTACCTATTATCTGCCTCACCATCCTGTAGTGAGAGAAAGCAGTGTGAATTAGACCTGTTTTTGATGCATCAGCTCGTAGTTATAATGGAATATCCTCGAATGACTGTCTACTGACTGGCCCATCCCTCAACCCTGATTTAGTGCAAATACTGATATGCTTCAGGAGGTGGCCCACAGCTTTAGCTGCTCATATCACCAAGGCATTTTTACAAATAAGTATGAAGCGAGAAGATAGAGATGTGCATAGTTTCTTTCTGAAGGGCGTAAATGGGATAAGATTTATGAGATTTACGTGTGTTCCGTTTGGTAACACTGCCAGCCCCTTCTTATTAAATGCTACTATTCGACATCATCTTGAAGGGTACCCACTGACTGAGATAATACATGAATTAAAGGAGGATATGTATGTAGGTAACTGGCTAGGTGGTGCAGATAGTGTAGAAGAAGCTTGTGCAAAGTTTAGTGAAGCCTGTGAAGTTTTGTCACATGCAGGGATGCCTTTGAAAAAATGGGTCTCTAATAGTAGACTGGTAACATCTAGATTTAATGATCAACTTGACTATGTAAGTGGGAATGAGGTTACTAATGTGCTGGGATTGCAGTGCTGTAACTCCTCTGATACATTCTCCTTTGAGGGACTAAATCTAGGTGCCCAAATTGAGTTAGTATTTACCAAAAGATCTGTTTTTAGTTTTATTGCCAAGATCTTTGATCCTCTGGGTATCATAAGTCCCTTTGTGATGTTTGGTAAAATACTCTTCCAAGATATTTGAAGGTTAGGTATTTCTTAGGATGATATGTTGCCCCTAGAACTACAAAGAAAGTTTGAGAAGTGGATTGAGAGTGCTACATCTCTTAGGTCATGGAGTCTTGATAGATGCTATTTTTCAGGTCTTTCCTGGAATAGCCTTGATAAAATTGAACTGCATGCTTTTGGGGACGCTTCTGAAAAGAGATATGGAGCTTGTGTATATGTCAGAACCCTGTGCCTAGTAGATGGTTCTTTTAAGGTATCACTAGTGGCTTCCAGATCTAGAGTAGCACCTATCAAAACTGTAACTCTGCCAAGGTTGGAATTAATGGCGGCTCTGTTATGTTCCAGGTTAATTACCTTTGTAAAAAATGCTCTTCATCTAAATCTAAGTAAGGACACATCCCTAAATTGCTGGACAGACTCAAAGATTGTCCTTTATTGGATACAAGGGGACTTATAAATGGAAAAGTTTTGTTGCAAATAGAGTAACTGAAATCCAAAGTATAACTCCACCAAGTTGCTGGCATTGTAAGGGAATTGACAATCCTGCCGATTTGATTTCAAGAGGAATATTAGGAGACCAGCTTGTATCTAACACTTTGTGGTTAAATGTTCCCCCTTGGTTATCAGAACCCTTGTCCGTGAGTCAAGAAAGAAGAGCCTTGTTTTCTACTAAGGAAGAAGCTAAATATAAGGATGATATTGTTTGTGCTGCCATTAATCCTGCAACACCTCTGTTTGAGTTTAGCAGATGGAGCCACTTTAGTAAAGCTCAGCATATTGTTGCTTGGGTTTTGAGATTCATAAACAACTGTAAACCACGCATAAAGAAATCTTCAGGCCTTCTCACTGCTGATGAATTAGACAATGCCCAATTGAAAATGATTTATTGTAATCAAAGAGAGATATATGCAAGAGAAATCAATGCTTTGATAAATAACAAGCCTCTCCCCAAAGGATCAAGCTTGATCAAATTGGATCCTTTTTTAGATGATCAAGGTTTATTAAGAATCAAGGGTAGACTTTAGTTTGCAGACTTAAGCTATGGAAGTAAACATCCAGTCATAATACCCAAAGGTCACCTAGCAAAGCTCCTTAGTTTTCAGCATATATTTCTCAAGCATGCAGGTGTTTCTACTATGATGTCTACTTTAAAGAGATAGTTTTTGGATAATAGGCATTAGAAGATTGGCAAAGTCTGTCACCAGGGAATGTGTAAGGTGTCAAAGACATGATTCAAGAGCATGTAGTCAACCTGTAGCTCCTCTCCCAAAATTAAGAGTGAAATCTACACCTCCATTTACTGTGACTGGACTTGACTTTCCTGGTCCTCTATTCTGCTCAGATTTTCCTTCTAAGAAGTTTACATTTTGCTTTTCACCTGTGCAGTAGTCAGAGCTATTCATGTGGAGCTTACTGACTCTGAGTGTTTCTAACTGCATGCTTGCTATTCGGAGATTCATTGCCCGTAGGGGGCTTCCTTCAGTGTTTTATTCAGATGATGCTAAAACCTTTGTGGCATCTATTAATGAATTGCAGAAAGTGTATGGTCATCTATCTCCTCATTGGAAATTCATCGTTCCACGGTCTCCTTGGTGGGAACGCTTGATACGATCTGTGAAGTCTGCTGTTAGAAAAACTCTAGGGGTGAATTATATATCTAGGAGTGAATTAGAAACTACCCTGCATGATATTGAAGCTTGTGTTAATTCTAGGCCTTTGACACACATTGAAGATGAACCTGATTGTGATACTCCATTAACACCTTCTCACTTCATCATTGGGAGAACTCGTGGCTCTAAAACTCATGTGAATACCAACCCATCTTGTATTTCTGCAAAGGATTTGAGTGAAAGAGAAGAACTAAGGAAAGAAAGAAAGAAATCCTAAGAAATCAGATTCTTGATAAATTTTGGAAATTATGGAGTAATGATTTAATAAGAAATTTACCCCCTGTTGTTAAGGGTTTTATATCAAAGTGTAATATCAAGAAAGGTGATTTAGTGTTAGTAAAGGAAGAAAGGATTGGAAGATTACAGTGGCCCCTGGGTGTAATAGTAGATGTATTTCCTGGTAAGGATGGAATTCTTAGAAGTGTAAAAGTCAAGACTTCCAAGGGGTTACTCAATAGACCTGTACAAAAATTACACCAACTAGAAATATCTTGTGCTGATTCTGATGTTATGGTTAAAACTGTTCAAGAAGCCAACTCCTGTATTGAGAATTTAGATGAGAGACGTACCTGTGCTGGTCGGCTAACCAAGGCTCCCAGGAGATAAGATTTGTAAGCCTATTTGATATTATATAATATGTTGGACTATGAAGATTGAAGTATTTATTTGTAATATTATTTGTGAAACACTTTCCATTCTTATGAGATAAGTAACTTGTTGATTATGTTGACATGTTGATGTTTGATTATATAAGCAGTATTTTCATAGATTCTGTAATTCTTTCATTTGATAGAAGTTAGAAACTCCTATGGTCGAGAGTATGTTGAAACTAGTGACTGCAAGGTGTGACCTTTTGTTTTTGTGTTAGTCATCCCTTAGATTGGTTTTCTATGGTGTGCCATTTTAAGGTAGTATTTCCACCACATACATTTATATATGTATTGTGATATTATTTACTGTTAATTATGATGTCATTTTATTCACAGATACTAGAAACTTGTTTGTAAGTAAGAAGTAGGGGTTCTTAATTTCATTGTATTGGGCGCTGTAGAATTTATGGATCAAGCAGAACGAAGAATACAAACCAACCCGCCTTTTGCTCTCACCCTGTCGCGTCCTATAGGTGAAGTTTTGCCGCAGATGTTGAAGCAATTCAACAACTCTCCATTTTCTAATGCAACTATAATTTTCTGGTAGATTTTGATTTGTTTTGAAAGAATCTGACCTTGGATTTTCTTGGCAATAAATAGATATTATTTTTATCCTCCTGAATCCACCCATGAAAAACTAGTGATTTCCAAGAAAAACAAACCAGATTATTCCAAAACACACAAAAATCAATCAGAAAAATATAGGTCACGAATAAAATGTAACAAAACCTAACCTTAAAGTAATCAGACCCCTTTTTTTTGCCGAATTATGTTGAATGTACATTCAAAACACCTAATCCACCAAAAATAATTGATTTCCAGGCCTTATTTCCGTAAAAACACGAATTTTGTAAAAAGCGCGCGAAAATTTGTTTTCCCTCCAACAGGGCTACGACTGTTATTGATGACGTCAGAACAAGGACGCACGCAGACACTCTGTCTGACACCTGTCGGCAAATGTTATGATGAGCGATTGTACTTCGGTGTCAGACAGTGAATCTGTCGCTGTGACAGATCTGGAGTACAATGCTCAATCTGACACCGAAAGAAATGACGCTGGTCGCGTATACTATGAGGAAAACGAACCTCAGATTGTCATGGGATCCTATATGTTTGAGCCCAAGTACGAGGTGGATGAACAGGTGTTAGCAGAGCCTGAGGTTCAGCAGGAGGACCTGGCACTTCTCCAAAACATGGATTGGTAAATAAGGTTAAACCATGTGTGTGTGGGAATCACAATGAAGGTACTTTCGAGAAAATCATATGGTTAGTTTTGGGGCTACAGTCAAACGTCATTACTCGGAAACCACATACTAGCATTAACTACAGCATAGAGTTGGAAAATATGCGGGCAGGAAGGCAGAAAGTGTGACAGCCACACCACCACAGGGTCTCTCACCACAGGGCACGCCCACTCCACAACTGGTTTATTTGGTTTACTTGGTCTTGTTAAGAGGCAAAGCCTCACAGTTGTGGTGGTCCACCGCTGCTGCCAGTCCTGGCGTCCCTGTCTAACAGGGCCACCTGGTCTGGTATGGTGTTGGACTGAGTCACTGTCTTACGGGGGGGCGCCGCCCTTGTCCAGCACACACGTGTACACAGGCTCACCTCACACTCGTCGTCCCAACCCACACACTGGGTAGGCGACTAGTTGCGCTGCACACTCCACCCAGTCTTTCACCCGCTGTGTACCCTCACTACACACCGTTTCTCAACACAACTGCTCGCCCCAGCACACTATAGGCGTGTATCACCCTACACACGCCACTCCTTTCCGTGTGCAAACTTTTCTCGCAAGGCCCACAGCTGTCTTGCTGCACCCATAAAGGATGCATGCATGTGGCATATAGCAAAAAAAATATCTATCAGAAACACCCAAATATCTTCAAGTACTATATTTATCTTTGTGTTTACGTGCCTCTCTGATCAGCACGGGAAGATGAGCCTCCTGATGCTAGGTCACCGAGCCTGAGCCTGAGCGTCTGCAAACCTTGAGAGCTTTTTGAAAACTCGGGGAATTTGCAGATTTTGATTGCGGATTATTTAAAAACGGCGGGACTGGATACAAAAAGTGACGACGTATTGTTGATATACTCGTTAATGGCTATGATTTGATTGCATTAAATCAGGAATGATGAAATGGTCTGGACGATTACTTTAACTTTACTAACCTAACCTGTCCGTGAGGGAGGCCTGGGAGAGGTGCCCGGCCCGCGGTCTGGACTGCGCTGATGGCGACGGCGGAGTTTCCTATATTTATTCTATTCAGGTCATATTTGCCAATGATTTTGACCGAAGTAACAGTTTTCCAAGAGGTTTGAAAGTTAGTTGAAGACGTACATGACAAAAGGTTAGTCCTTCATAAGGTAGTAAACGATAAAGCAGGGTCACTGAAACTAATCTTAACCGAAAAAATATCATGCCCTAAACTTATCCAGAGACATTTCTTCTGTAAATCTAGCTCAACCTACATAAACCTAATACACACCTGTTTAACCCCAAATCAGTCCCGCCCTTACAAAACACTACATTTGCCTTACAAAACAGCAAAAAACCTTACACGTGCGTGAAAAAAAACGGTTATTTGGTAACATACAATACAATATTGGCAGTTACGAGGAGCACTGATTATTGTATGTAGCTGTGGCTGATTTTGCCAACTTCAACATTTCACTTGTTGGATGCACTTGATAGCAGCTTTCATCACAGTTCATTTTTACTTTGAGAAAGTTTGTTACTTTGAGACTTTGTTAGTGTATCAATTGCCATGGTCTTCCTATATTCAGTGTTGATTTTCCTCACATGTGAAAAGGCTCGCTCACTGTTAGCATTACTGTGTGGCAGACACAAGAGGGCGCTTTTTATCATACAACTGCATTGTACGCCGTACATGCTCAAAAAATCAAATTTCCCGTACAAAATACAGGTAAACCTTACAAGTTGACAGGTATGCTAATAGAGCATAAGTCAACAATTTAACCATCATTATTGTATGTGGGGACCTGAACTGTTCATTCAGACTGTATGCAATACCTACATCTGAACTGTTCACTGCACAAGTGGCACATAACAAAACTACAGTGATATATAAGTGCTTCTAGGAGAATGCTTATTATTTCCACTGCCTTCATGCATCGACTTCAACACCTTTCCCCACAAAATTTAACACATCAGAACCTAATTAGTAGCATACATATAAATAGATACATACATTCCTATATAGGTCTATACCTATTCAAACTTGGATGACTAATGGTTAGTAAGCTGGGAACCTCATTTTAACTTCAATTTTTCTCTTATTGCATTGGTTCGTCAAGTAACACTTAAACCATGGGGTATAGTATACACCATGAAATCTATCTAGTCTCTTTATAGCAAGTTTTTTATTGTCTATGAGATCAACCTTTGCTGCTTCACTCTTCCAAGGCAGGGCTACTTCATATTTACTGTCAACAAACTAATTTTTTTTTTTTTTTTTTTTTTTTTAACATCACAAAGGACTGGCCAAGGGCACAAAAAAAATGGGTAACGCAAAGCCCGCTTAGTTGCTAGTCCCTATAAAGAAGACAGTAAGAGAATAATATAAAAAAGAGAGGGAGAGAAAGAGTTCCAGAGTTTACCAGTGAAAGGGATGAAAGAGTAATTGCATTAGGAAGATGGACAGAATAGTAGAGAATGAGTAGAAAGTCTTGTGCAGCGAGGCCGCGGGAGTGGGGGAGGCATGCAGTTAGCAAGTCCAGAAGAGCAGTGAGCATGAAAATAATGGTAGAAGAGAGCAAGAGAATCAACATTGCGTCGGTGATTTAAAGATTGAAGACAGTCAGTCAGAGGAGGGAGTTGATGAGACGAAAAGCTTTTGACTCAAACCCTTTTTAGGAAATCTGTATGAGTGGATCGTCCCCAAACATGTGAGACATACTCCATGGGCCGGAAAAGGGGCCCCTGTAAGAGCAAGCAATTGGGAGGGAGAAAAAAAGGACGCAGACGCCACAGCACACCTAACTTTTCGAAGCTGTTTAGCAAGAGATGAGAGTGAGTTTTCCCAGTTCAGATTTTAGAAAAGGATAGTCCTTAGAATGTTCATTGTAGAAGAAGGAGACAGTTGAGTGTCATTGAAAAAGGGAGGGGATAGTTATCTGGTAGGTTTTGTCGAGTAGATAGGTGAAGAAATTGGGTTTTTGAGCCATTGAACAAAACAAGGTTTGCTTTGCCCCAATCAGAATTATAGAAAGACCCAGAAGTTAGGCGCTCGGTGGCATCTCTCCGTGAATCACTTAGTTCCTGTTGAGTTGGACGTTAATAAACGACGTTGAAAAATGCAGGGTAGAATCATCAGTGTAGGAGTGGATAGGGTTTTGAGTTAGACTTAGAAGATTATTAATGAATAATAGAAAGAGAGCGGGTGATAGGACAGAACCCTGGGAACACCACTATTGATAGATTTAGGAGAAGAACAATGTCCGTCTACAGTAGCTGCAATAGAACGGTTTGAAAGGAAACTTAAGATGAAGTTACAGAGAGAAGGATAAAAACCCGAATGAGGGAGTTTGGAAATTAAAGATTTGTGCCAGACTCTATCAAAAGTTTTTGATATATCAAGGGCAACAGAAAAAAGTTTCACTGAACCCCTAAAGGAGGATGACCAAGATTCAGTTAGGAAAGCTAGAAGATCGCCAGTAGTTCCCCCTTTTACGGAAACCGTACTGACGATCAGATAGAAGATTGTGAGCAGTTTAGATGTTAAGAATCTTCTTATTAAGTATAGATTCAAAAACTTAGAAGGCAGGAATCAAAGCTATAGGAGGGTAGTTTAAAGGATTAGAACGGTCACCCTTCTTAGGACGGGTTGGATGTGAGCAAACTTCCAGCAAGAAGGAAAAGGTGGAAGTAGATAGACAAAGATGGAAAAGTTTGACCAGGCAGGGTGTAAGCACAGAAGCACATTTTTTGAGAACAATAGGAGGGACTCCGTCAGGACCGTAAGCCTTCCGGGGATCTAGGCCAGAAAGGGCAAAGAAAAATCATTACGAAGGATCTTAATGACAGGCTAATATAGTCAGGGGGTGGAGGAGAAGGAGGAACAAGCCCTTCATCAACCAGAGTGGAATTTTAGCAAAGGTTTGAGCGAAGAGTCAGCTTTAGAAATACAGGGAGGTCCGAAGATACGAGCAGTTAGGTCCACCTGGCTACTCGTGAAGCGAAATTCTTATAGCGAAACACATACCTAATGGTAAAATATAGGTTTGGTTCCAGGACCATCAATTAAAATTGATTGAAATATAATTTAAAAAAAAAAAAAAAACGTGTTTTTCAAGAAAATAAACTATAGCAAACACAACAAACACACAGCTCTATATTACCCACACTGTACTACCTATTTTGTAGAAAAAACATTCTGAAAGAGAAAATAGCACACAAAATAAACTAATGCACATTAATTAAACATAAAACATGATAACAAGCAAAAAAAACGTTGTACTGTAGGGAACCCCGCGTGATACAAAAGAGGGTAGGGTAGGGGTCACAAGGGTTTGGGGAGACACCTGGGTAATACCCTGAGATCAGGCCGCGCCATATGCTTAATTACCCTTCAGGTCAAGCCTTTCTAGGGGTGACCTGACTGCGGTCCCAAGGTTGGAGCCGCACACCTGTCTAATTACCCCTAAATGTCAGGCCGCGGCATATGCTTAATTACCCTTCAGGTCACGGCTTGCTAGGGGTGACCTGACTGGGGTCAACCAAATCCCCCTTTGTCCACCCTGGGAGTGGTAGGGCGCGTATTTTGAACTTGATAATTTTACTCACCCCAGTTTGAATGTCTTGGCATTGGATTTTCGATCTCGTATATTGAAAATAAACCCTAATTTACACATCTCGTATCATCGGATTCTCGTATACCGAATGCTCGTATAACGGGACCTCCCTGTAGATGAGACAGCTGTGGAGCCATCTGGGTGAAGCATAGGAGGGAAAGATGAAGAAGAAAAATTGTTAGAGATGTTATTAGCTAGATGCCAGAAGTCACGAGAGAAATTTGATTCAGAAAGATTTTGACATTTTCTATGAATGAAAGAGTTTTTGGTAAGTTGAAGTAATGCTCTTAGAAAACTCCTGCAAGGCAGAGTTAGACTCAAAAAGACAATCAGCTTCCTTGGAAGTAATCCCTACAGACTCTAAGTCCCAAAACTTGCTTACATCATAGTCTGACACCTTGGAAATACATAACATTTGCAGAGGTGGGCGAGAGCGATACTTAGTGCGATACTGCGATACTATCGCACCGCCAAAAAAGTATCACAGTATTGCATTATCGCAAAGCATTCAAAGTAGCGGAGTATAAGTATCGCAACTCAAGTGTCGCTTAAAATTCCTGCGATATTTTAAAAGACGACCTTAAACAAAAGTTTTTCAGCGGCAATGCGCATAGATTTGGCGCCTTACTGTCTGTCATAACAGCTTTCTAGCACACAGAACATTTTGTCATTTATCGATTCACGATCGCACTAATCGCACAACGTCAAATTTTTATCTTTTAATATAACTACAATAGTAACATTCCATACCTAGGTAAGTGCATGATGCAATGTTTTTCTACACTTCAAATAAACTGGGACATCCTGAGGGCCAAGAGGTCAGCCCTCACCGCCTACAACTTTGAGCAGCTGGTCTTCTTCAAGGGGAACCTGGGGAGGGTGCTGCTGGACAAGAAGGAGGAGGAGGGCCAGGGTGATGATAAGGAAGATGAGGAGGAGCTTGAGTAGATGCAGTAGTGACTAGTGAACTGTGCTGTGTGTGCGTGTGTGTGTGTTTTATATTTTAAATAAGTTTTGTCAGTTTAAAAATAAATATATTACAATGTTTTAATGTGCCTAAACTGTAGTTTAAGTAAAATAGATCTTTTTTTTGGCTAATACAGTGTTTTCTCAGGTAGCAAAGTATCGCAAGCTGACATTTTTGTATCGCAGTATAGCTGCGATACTATCGCTTTAAGATAAAAGTATCAGTAGCGAGTATCGCAGTATCGCGTATCGTTTTTAAGAAAATCCGAAAAAGTAGCGGAATATCGTGTATCGAACTATCGGGGAAAAATTATCGCAGTATCTTATCGCACTACCAAAAAAAGTAACGACGCGCCCACCTTCTGAACATTTGATGTGAATTAAATTGAATATGGGAACATAGCCTGCCAATCTCCAGACAGAATTCCAACCAAAACGTGACTTCAGGGCTACTATTCCTCAACTTGAAAAGTATCACTGGGGAATCAAGAATTGCATTATGCATCGAGACCAATTCAATATATATATGTCCTCTGGAAATTATTCAAGTGATCATCAGCAATTCTACAATGGGAAAAGGCACTCAATAAGTTATGAGGACAGTTGGTCCTAATCAAAAGGTTGACTATATCTTTAGGAATTTCAACAGCAACCATAAATGTGATGCATATTACAATCAAGTATTTTCCGAAGAATAAATGTTACTTTGCCTGCTCTTATTTGACTGTCACCACAAATGCTGAATATGAATTGTCGACTAAAATTCCACTAGTTTACAACTTTTTTCTTTTACAAGATTACTACGTCCATAGGGTCTGTAGACCCACCACTGTCAAACTAAGTTTAGCATCATAAAGAACAAACCATTGGCTCCAACAACCTTACCCTTTGCTGTTTGCAAATAGTACATGTTTCATATGGAGTAGTATTTTGAAGAGCAAAACACACATTGCTGAACTGATGAACGCTTACTGTTGGAATCACTCAGTGAGTTCAGACCTGTGTTTCAGGTACAGAACTTTCATTGCTCTGTACTAATATTTCAATTCAATCTAATGTCACAACAATTAGAAAGATGTGATTACATTACATTTTAACACCTTAGCAAAACATCCCTTAGCAATATGATGCCCTTACTTAAACACTTAAAACACAAACTGCGAGATTGATTCTTCAGCCCGAATCCCCTTCCACTTCATTTCAATATTTATAAAGCATTTCTCTGGTTATGTCTCATGCTACAAACCCAAAAGTAAGCCACAGTTAACTCAGACGCGGCATGAGAGCTGAAGCATAAGACCCTTTCTCCTGATCCCTTATTGTACCAATTCCTTCTTTCCTTCGGTGGCCATGTTGGCCTTTCTAAATTCTTAAGTAACATCCTGAAAGTCTCCGGAATGGGTACGTTCAATCGTCTCTTGCTTGCAAGAACTGTCAGGAGCCATCCAAGTCGCCGTTCACGTCCAGCCACCTGTCCAAGCCCACTCTCAGTCGTAGTTTCATTAGAGACGGGATAGTGTGATTGGTTTAGGAAGACTTCGCACTGCTTACCAGTGACACCCAATGCTTCTAAGCTTCTTATGTGTGTCAGTAGGCTCCGTCACGTAGACTCCAGAGTTGGCACTTACTTAAGTCCTCTTGCCTTTCACAGGAACCTTTGCCTTTTAAAAGAGCTTTGAACTTGGACAAATATGATTCTCTCAGGCCTCCCAAATTCTCTCCTTCATAGTGAACACGCAGTCCCTTATAATTGGCGCTTGTGTGAGAAAGACCAGATATGACAGATTTAGCTTCCTCCTTCAACAGTGAAACTCAATAACTTATAATTTGCTTATCACAGGAATGATCTTGCATCATCAACATGCGACATAAATTGGTCCAAAAGGATGCCATTCTGTAAAGTCTCCTTAAACTTTGGAAGGGGTTTCCTAACTTAGGCAGACCATAACTTGTGCAGCATAGGCTCTCGCCACATTGAGCTCAAGCATCAGCAACATCCTTTTTACTTAGGGGCAGATCTTGTAATTTCTCAAGGCCTTGATCCTGTTGGTATAGGTTGCCTTAGATCTGAAGTCCATCTATCACATATAAGTCTTCTTCAAGGCATCAATCTCTCTAACTCCAGTTCTGAGTCTGACTGTACTTCATTTAGTCTTAGACAGGCGTCGGATCAAAGTCATCAGTTTACTATCTCAGCTCAAACCTGTGACATCTGGCCTTTGTAATAAGCTCAAACTGGTTTGAGTCCTGAAACCCAACCTTTAGGGCAGGCGGCTCGTCGGACTTCTGTAGTTTCTCCAGCTTATGTCTGTCTGATGCCACAACATGTACATCACAAGAGGTCCTTAAAGTCTTCACCCCGAGTCTGACACCCAAAAGGTTGACATTGCTTCAACATCTGCCGCAAACTACACATATAGGAGCGAAGGGTGAGAGCAAAAGACGGGTTGGTTTTTGTATCACTGATCTATTTGACATGGATCGCGGAAGCCTGGCTCGCCACTGGTTTCCAACTGGCCGCATCTTCCATAAAAACCAAAACAAGCCTTGTTTCTGCGGTCGCATTGCTGTCTGTTGTGTTATCGCCTCGTCATGCCAAGCTGTGCTGCTATGTCCTGTACAAACAGACACCACACACACACACACGCACCCACCACACACTGCAGCTTCATAGCACCACACACCCACACCCACGACACACCCACGACCCACACACACCCACACCCACCACATACACCCGACACAGGGGTGTGTAGCCACATCAGGACACACGCCCCACACCCACTCCCCACGCGGTCAGCCCCTCCAGCTCTTAATCCATCTACCGTGTCTGGTCCATTCACTCCACCTACTATTAAAAAAATATAGGTGATATGGTAATAACTTTTTTTATTAGGTATATATAGAGATATAGGTAAGTATATTTTTTTTACTTGATTACAATTAGTGGGTGAACGAACAGACCTGAGTGCGTTTGATACAAATGATCATAGCGCTTCCTAATAAGCGGTGCTTGTTCTACTGGAGATAGCTTTATTTTGCGATTAAAAAGAAGGAAAAAAGTATACTTTGTGGTTAAAGTTAGGCTAGGTTTTTCATTACAACCTATAAGGTTAGGTTTAAGTTTCATAAAACCTTTATGTTAGGTAGGTTTCATTAAAACATATAAAGGTTAGGTTAGGTATCATTAAAAAACCTTTAAGGTTAGCTAGTTAGTTTCATTAAAACCTATAAGGTAGGTTAGGTTTCATTAAAGCCTATAAGGTTAGGTTATGTTTAATTATATTATTATTTTTTTTTTGGGGGGGGGGTTGCGCAGAAAATAAACTATCTCATTGCAAACAGAGCACCTATTGTAGGCCAGAAAAATTGTTGATGTCGCTGAAAACGACCGCGAACTCTCGTCCATTATTACCAAAATTGTTTCGTAGTTCTATATGAAAACATAGTCGTTTCGTACACTCAGCTCAGAGTTTTTGAACTTGACTACTAGAGTTACGAAACGACACCGGTAATGTTACAAAATACTCAAAATCATGTGTGCGAAACTAACTACTTTCAATTCATCTATACCTAATTAAGAAAGTTTTTTGATTAGGCCAAGGTTTTTTAAATCATTTAAACTTCCTGTATTCCCCGAGAGTAGCTTCTATGTACCACTGTTGGCCGCGCCGTACCCGTGGCCGAGGCGGTACGGGGCTGACGCCCTTATAGTGGACGAGAACTGCGCGTTCGCGTCTTTAGGTCAGACATACACCACTCGGGGGCTAACACTGCACTCTTAGGCCTCTCTCACTTTACCACATACACCACACCTGTACTGCCCTCGCAACACACCTGTCACTACACACCTGTAGGAGCCTCAGCAACACACCTGTACGGTCTCGCACCACACCTGTCCCTACACACCTGTACGGCCTCGCAAGGACACCTGGCACTACAACATCTGTACGGCCCGCAACACACTTGTCACTACACACGCTGTACGGCATTCGCAAGACACCTGTAACTACACCCCTATACGGCCCTCGCAACACATCCTTTGTCTGTGTATCACCCTGTAAATAAATGACTTGGAAGGTTCGACGATGCCACTAGGTTGGAAGTTTTAGTAGGTAGTAGTAGGTGTTTAATATTAGTTGTTAAGTGTAAATAGTAGTAGTAGGTGTTTATAGTAGTAGTAGTATTAGGTGGTAATGAATAGGCTATCACAGCCACAGCCAACACCCAGCCACTGCCTGGTCCGGCCCATGTATTTGTTTTGGTGATGGCAAGATGGCGGCTGGTGGCTGACTCAGTTATCTCGCCATCAGCAGCCATATCCGCGATCCATGTCATATTAGATCAGTGCTTGTATTCTTCGTTCTTCCTTTATCCATAAATTCTACAGGCGCCGATACAGTGAAATTAAGACCCTTACCTACTTCTTACTTACAAACAAGTTCCCTAGTATCTATGAATAAATGACATCCTAATTAACAGTAAATAATATCCAGTACATATATAAATGTATGTGGTGAAAATACCATCTAAAATGGCCACCATAGAAAACATCTAAAGGAATGACTACACAAAAACAAAAGGTCACCACCTTCCCGGTCACTAGTTTCAACAAGGGTTCCCCCCCCCCCCCCCCCCACTTGATCTTGATCTGATCTTGATCTTGATCTTGATTTGGGGTCACCCAGCGGATGCTGTCAGTGAAGCCTTTTGGTCCGGCGTTCTCCCACACACCTAATCTGTTGGGAGAAGCAAAAGGGGAAGCAAAACAGGGATTTCTTTTTCCCCTCCTTCCTCTCTCTGCATCACATTCATACGGGGGCCCCATCACTGATTTCCCCCTGCTCACATTCTCTCGCCTACGTGCTCTCCAAGAATTCCTCCAAGAATATCTTTCACAACTCAATCACACGACTGTCACTCCTCCACTCAGTACACAACCCCCGCAGTACTCATCTCCCTCTCCTGTCTCTCTACCACTACTCCAACATCTTTTTCTAGCATACTCATACCGTTCACATTCCAGCATTAAAGTGCTCCACGGTTTCATCACGTCATCCTGTCACACACATCACAACACCTTTGCTGCCATCATTCATCCATCTGTACATTACTATATTTACCTCCAGCGACCTTTGTCCTGGCTCTGAATAGTAGGTCCCCTCCTACCACCATCATAGAACCTTTCATACCGGCTGTCCTTTCTCCTGTACCATTCCAGTGTTGATTTCTCACTCCATTTTCCCCTCAGCCACTCTTCTTCCCTTTCTCTTCACTCTCCTATGTATTTCCTTTTTGCATACAGCCATACTTTCCCTGTCTCATCACGTCCTTTCACAAACATTCCCCGTTCACCTGTTCCATCTTTCACTTTTACGAGTCTTCATCCACTTCCATACATATTCCAGTCCCAAACCTTGCTGCCCATTTGCTTCAGCCATTCGTTTTGCAGTCTGCTCTGACCTCAGTCCTGCCTTTGGCTATCCTCTCCTGAAACGTGCTCCTCCATTCCTCTAATCGCTTCCACGGCCACATACCTATTGGCTCCTATGCTATGCTGCCTGCTTTGTTCTGTGCCTACTGAACTTCCAATATGTCCAACTCCTTCCTAACCACACCATTGTTTCCAGGCCATAAAATGCTAGGGACTGCCACACCCTTCCATAGTCCTCTCACCACTTCATACTTTTTGCCCTAACAATCTTCACACTGTCTAGCCTTCCAACCCACTGGTTTGGCTCTATGCTATCCTCATCATGTTTTAGTGTTTCTCACAGCAGCCTTTATCATCCAACCAAATACCCAGATACTTGTACTCTTTCGTTCTCTTTATTCATTCTCCACCCACCATCCAAATTCCCCCCGGTCATCATCAGAGTCATCCCTTCACCACCAACCTGAGCTCCTTCTCCGTACTGCGCCTACCTTTTAAGTCCCTTCCATACTCAGGGTCCCACGCATTCAGCATCTCTTGTAGCTCATTGGTGGTTTTCACTAAGGTCACCACATCATCTGCCTACATCAGTACACTCACACTTCATCTCCACTTTTCACACCGAGACCTGTCCGCTTCACTCTCACTGCCATTTCCTCAACATATAATTCCAAAAAGTAGAGGGAAAGGACACACCCCTGTCTTAACTCCTCTCATTACTATTACGCCTCCAGTCTCGAGGTCACGGCCTACGAACTTGGCCTGTGGTGTTCTCAATAAATACCTGCTTATTATTTTAACAACCTCTCACTCTGCCAATCGTCTCCAATACCTACTAACATTCTCCTATCCACTCTTGTCATACACTTTCTCAATATCTAGAAAGGCTAGAATTTATTTCTCCCTCCTTCCTTGTTCTCTCCAATCACTTCATTCATTACAACATATTGGTCCCTCGCCTCTTCTGTCTTTTCTGAATCCATTCTGCTCTTCAGCCATCACCTTATTTCTTTCCACAACTTCACCTGTCTTTCATTCAGTACACCACAAGAAAATTCTTACATACCGTGTCAAATACCGCTATGGCCTGTAATTTTTAATCTCCTTCCTACTCTTGTGTCCTCCCTTATGTATGAGGGTCACTCTACTGTCATTCCAGGCACCAGCTGCACCCTTTCCTCTTCTCCATATGTCCAAAAAACTCATGCATTTTCCTCAATTAACACCCTCACCTCCGCTCTCTATATAATTCATTCGGGATACCGTCCATTCCAGGGGCCTTTCCATTTTTTCATTTTCTTACATAACCATTCATCTCATCCAATTCTAATTTCTTCATCCATTCATTTCTTCTATTTCCTCCTAAGGTGACGCTTCCCTAAGTCACTATCAGGCTCATTCACACCTCCAAGTATCTTTCCAGAAGTCTTCTACAGCTTGACCTTTTCCTTTTCTCCCTAGTGACCTCCATTCCCCCACGATTCTTCTTACATTTCTGTTGCTTACTCTCTTCTCCTCTCAAAGTATCCCATTCCCTACCCTCCTTCCTCACCTTTTGCCTAAGGTTCTCTGATATCTTTTCTTTCTCATCTCATTCACTCTTTCCTTCCTCACCAAGCCATTTCACCTCCTTTTGGCTTAATCTTATAACTCTTCCCATGCCCTTTTTTTTCATACTCTATTCTTTCAGCTTCACTGTTTGTACCTATTCTTTCTCAGACTCCTACCGTCCTATTTGCCATGTTTCCTTTCTTCTGGCCTTGTCGATCTCATTGTTTCCACCAACTCTTTTCTTGTCCTGGCCCTTTGCATTCCTCTTTCTTGTTCTGCCTATTGCTCTCTTCTGCCACTTTGTTAAGCTTCCTTAACAATCGTCTCATTCATCTCATCCACACCTCTCTCAGCCCTCAAACCATTCTCGCCCAGCTTCGTCTCATTACTCACCACTTCTCTGAAATCATCCCATTCTGCCATATCTAAGTTTCCAACGTCCCTTCTTCTCTTTTTTCACGTTCACTCTTTTTTTCCTTCAACACTCATACTCCAGTACCATGACGTTATGGTCACATCGCCACGTCGTTGTTCTTGGGGTTCCTCCATCACCCACGATAATTATCACCTGTTTCGCTCCCTTCGGTTCACTTACATAAGCAATGGCAGATTATTTTCCTTCCACTCCCGGTCACTCTTCCCTTTCAGCCATGGTCACGTTAAAAATTTCTAATTCATTCTCCTCTGCAAAGTCAAGCAGCAATTGGCCATTTTCCAATACTTCCTCCTCCTAACACACCAATGTACCATTTAGTCTCCATCAATTGGACATTTTCACTTCTATTCTGTTCTACACCCTTTGCACAATTCTATAACTCCTTTCATTCTCGGCTCTAGCTCCTGTTTCCTTCCACTTCATGTAACACACTATCATCAAGATCCTTTCTCTTCCTTTCCAACACCTTTATCTTCGAATCCAGACGTACTGCCCATATATCCTCACCCATTTTCACACCCTCCATACATCTAACTCCTCTACATCTATACCTGCTTCCTGACCTCGAGTACTCTCCTCCGCCACCCTTTTTTTCTGCTGGCTTACTTCTGCCTTGTTTGCCGATCAGACTGTAAGTCTCAGATCTAAGTTCAATTCTCTCTCTCATTTGTGTTTCTGTCACACGCCAACTACGTCAATGTTTTCCATTCATTCATTTCCCTGCTGAGGTCTCTCCATTTTTTCAACATTCCATCCTCTAACTCACACAGCCAAACCTCACATTCCTTTTGTTGTCAGCAGTCACTCATTCGCATTTGTCACCCTCTTTCCCTCAACTTGCAGAGTCTCTCAGTCGCCGCGTCTCCTCAGCTATAAAACGATTCTTTACCTATTTTTCTTGCTTTTTGATGTTTTGATGTTTGCTGTTTGAAGATTTCGCGTCAGTTATTGACGCAGCCTGAGATGGATCTCCCGTTGTAACCAGACAGCTCTCTCTCAGACTATCCACTAGAATGAGGCTGTCATGCTAGTGCTTCTAGTGTTGGCCGAAGCAGCACCCAGGGATGCTGGTTACAAACCCCCGGCTAACACACCGCGTACGCCATTCACTGCTGGGTGGAACAGGGCTCGTGTTTTAAGGAAACAGCCCAACTGTTTCCGCTCCCGCCCGGGAATCTAACCCGGAACTTTCGGTTTGTGAATCGAGCATGCTTCCCCTACACCACGGAGTACCCATTGTAACTTTCTTGTCTTATAGTGAGCCTTATTTTTTCTTATGGTTTGACATATTCAATGTCATATTGGAATTTATTTCCCTTTGTGGTTCTGATTGGAACTGAAGGAGGATCTGACTATAGCTATCCATGGTTGGCCACAGTAAAGATTAAATGACTAAATCCAGGTCTGTGATATCGCTAGATTGGCATGTGTTGTTACTACCAGGTTGGCTTATATTAGCTTCATTGGAGTCTCATGGTAACTCCACAGTGATGAGGCAAACTGTAAATGGTATAAATCATAATTGGAGGAGTCACAAAAATCACAAATGGCAAGGTTTAGTGAGGAGCAGCAGATTTAGAACTGGGAAAGGTTGTGTAGATCAGATCTTAGATATGCAATGTACTTAACATAATATAACAGATAAGCTTTTACTGTGATTATGTTAACCTAACCTATTTTTTCCTTTCGTAGGTCACCCGCGTGACCCCGACTTATCCCCACAATGCACCGCGGCGGCGGCGGTAAACAAACCGGGACGTAGTTATGGGTTGGTTCCATTGAACACTTTCTGCTGGCAGTGTCCGCGCTTCCGCTCCCACCATGTAGTGCTAACGCTCTCACTCCTCACCCTGAGTCGCCACCTTCGACTGCCCACCCTGCTGGCGGCGGTTGGCCTCCCGCCCAGGTGGCAACATGCTCAGGCGGTCGTAAGTGTTTACATTTGGGCACACGACACTCACGGTTCCCTGCACCGCCATCCGACAGGCCCCTGACCCTACTAGCCCCTGGTGCAGGAAAGTCTCTGAGACTATTGAACACTTTCTGGCTGCAGTGTTCCGCGCTCCACGGCCCCGTGTAGTGCTAACACTCTCACCTCCTCACCCTGACGTCGCCACCTTTGACCTGCCCACCCTGGCTGGCGGCGGCGGGCGTCCCCCCACCTACCCGGCAACACGCGGTCATCCGTCCACCTGTGCCTTCCTGAGGAAGACAGGTCAACTAACAGCGCCTGTGATAGCATCATAGGAAACACCAGGGCTCAATAGTGTTCCAAAAGGATCCTCGCAAGGCCTAAAAACAACAACAGTGGACTAAAAGTCCGCAGCGGGGTATTGATATTGGCAGTTGCCGGGGGGGGGGACATAACTACTAGAGTAGATAACTTCCGGGGTGGGTAATGGCCACGACCAGTTGCGATTCCCCGGATGTTGCGGTTCCTGACCAGTGCTCGCCCCCCTATTAAGTCGGAAAACGAGGGTTGTGTGTATTATTATTTCTTGACTTCTTCTCTTCTTGTGACCTCTTTCGCTTAGTATCGCTTCGTAGGTCCTCTCCTCTCTCTCTTCCTCTCCTCTCCTCTAGTTTTTGGCCAAAGCCACCAACCACCCCCGTAGACTGCAACCGTCACACACACACACATCTTTCGCCTGCCTGGGGTTTTTCGCCATTGTAAGCAAACATCGCTACGACACCCAGGCGCTATCGCTGCTATACACTTACTTATGTATATTGTCAATCGTAGACAAGCATAACTACTAAAACATGCAATGGATTGCATTCATGGTTGGCTTGTCGAACTCGTCTGACATCGACTGAAAGTGCTGGTGACAGCGCCTTTTAAGCCACCGTACACACTAACCACTATACTGCACCACTCACCGTCGGCGCTTCCCGTCGATCGAGTGTTTCGTTACTCAAAGTGGCAGTGTGGACAGGATGTCGATGAGCAAAAGTAACCATGGACACAACTCTGGCAACGGCATTGCTCGTCGGCAAGCACCTACGGTGGTGAATCGTTGTGTAGACGGGGCTTAATTTTTACTTAACGCGTGAATTCGTAGAGGCGAGGGACCTCGACCACCCTCTTGGCGTGCGAGCAGTCATGACGATACGATCTCCCCTTCACTCAGGGAGAACTCGAAACGGACTTGAGTAAGACAACTGACAACTGCAACCCGGTATCTGTATAATCACCTATTCTATGCTGGCCGCATCTGGTCGTAGGGTGCGAGCCCAGCTTCCTTCAGCTATACAACCAATCCCTGGCTGAGGGTGAGCTCCCGCTTGTGTGGAAGGCTGCCGTCAATCCAGCCAAGCCCCAGGCAAAGGAGCCTGGCGCTATGCGACCCATCTGCTGCTAGTTGTCTTGGAAAGACAATGGAGAGGATGATTCTTGCAAGGCTGAAGTGAAAGTGGGACCACTTCACTCCACTTATTCGCCTACCTCTCTAACACACAGCGCGAACCGACTGTCTAATGACGCTCCTTGGTACTGTTACAGGCGAGACAGTGAGGTTTCTAGAGGAAATGATAGCGAGCTGAAACGCCGAACATAACAAAAAGGTGATGTTAGAAGTAGATACAATAACAATTTAATATATCAATATAATAACCTTGTAGCAGGAGTAAGATGATCTTGCGTTTGAGCCAACAGAGATGGACTAAAGAAAATGCTTATATAACAAATACCAATAGTACTAACACACGATAATTAACCCTGAAAGAAAAGACACAAAAAGAATATAAGATGAATTTCACACCAGCTAGTAAGCTAATATAATAATGAGAGTTGACTTGAGTAGAGTCCCGTGCTAATGTTGACTGGTTGGTACTTACTTAAAGGCAACAGAATGGTGTTACTTGCTATTTCCTCGAGAGAGTAGTAACGCTTCACAGCTACTACTCTCTTACTACTCTTCTACTCATCTACTACAGATGACTGGCTACAAAAGAAAACGAGGTTTATAAATGCCCTCGTATTTGCCTGGGGCGCTTCACTCAGGCTTTGAGTCGAAACAAATCGGCGAGATTCCCGGAGTAGTTCCCGGTGCCGTTCCTTCAGTGTTGATTGTGAGGAAGGGTATTATTGGTACTCCAGCAGTGTGTGTGTGTGTGTGTGTGTGTGTGTGTGTGTGGTGGTGTGGTGTGTGTGTGTGGTGTGTGTGTTGTGTGGTGTGTGTGTGTGTGTGTGTGTGGTGTGTGTGTGTGGTGTGTGTGGGGTGGTCCAAACAGGATGAGGATAAGGCGAAGCTTATGATACCTCCCCCCATAAGACGGACGCCACCTGGGGAAAGTGGAGTCCGTAGGAGTTTGAAACTGGTCAAGTGAGCCTCTAGGTGCAGAGAGAGGCGTCTGCAATGATTGTTGTCGGTGCCCTTCGATGTGGATGATGGCAGGTTGTAAGGTTGGAGAAGAGAACCATCGGAGAAGGCGTTTATTGGTAACTTGCGCGATTTAGGAAGGACAGAGGTTGTGAATCAGTGTAGACTTTTAAAGGATCTTGACTTGGCTGGAGATAACACTGAAATTTTTGTAACCGCTGAGACGATTGGCCATGAAGTTCTTTTCTCGATGGTGCCCTGTACCGCCGCTTTTGTGGATGTTGAACTTGCTGGAGTGTATGCAGGGGTAAGAATGCCCTCCACCTCTTGTAAGAGTACAGCTCCTAAGGCGGTGTCGCTGGCATCTGTTTGCAGAGCAAGAGGTTTGGCGAATTCGGGAGCGATGAGCACGGGACCCTGGGACAGGAAGTTCTTAAGTTGGTTGAAGGCGGCTTGGCAGACGTCCGTCCAGTTGTAGGTCACAGCCCCACTAGTGACCCGGTGAGAGGCCGTAGCGGCGCGAAGTTTGGACAGAATCCCGGTAGTCCCTGCCATACACCAGAAAGCGCCGTAGGGGCCTTCCGAGTAGTAGGGGCAGGGTAACTCCAAGATGGCGGAGATGTTGGCCATTTTGGGGTCGTACTTGGCTTGTCCCACCTCGTGGCCCAGTAGTTCCCACCGGGGCTCTGCTGAAGGTGGTCTTGGCCAGCTTGATGGTCATTGTGCTCCCTGCAGCCTGGTCAACACTTCCCGAGTTTTTAAAGGTGCTAGCTCCAATGCTCTGTAAATATCAGAATGCCTCTAAGTATACAGAAACTCCAGCCAGATCACTGTAATAAGTAATATCCATTGCCCTTTGGAAGGTAGACGGGGGCCAATTCCTCATCCCAAAGGCAAGACTCTGTATTGTAAAAGACCAAAGGTGTGATTAAGGCTGATATTTGTTGGGCCTTTTCCGTAAGGTGTATTTGGTATTATCCCTTCAGTAATCATTTTGGTTATATAATATAGTCTGTCCAACCTTGTCGATGAGATCATCTATTCTTGGTTATAGGTTGGTCGGTCCGGAACAGTCACAAGCGTTTACTCTGCGGTAGTCCGTGCAGAGGCGCAGTTGTCCTCATCCTCTTGGGGTACGAGAAACATGGTGACGCCCAACGAGACTGGCTGGGAATAGCCAGTCCCTGCTGGCGTAGATTAATCCACCTCTTGCCTCATCTGGTCCACTTTCCGAGGATGTAGTTCGTAGGGTGGTTGACGAAGGGAGAGGTTCCTGGGAGAAGCTCGACATCGTGGAGGTCATTTACTATTTATGATGATCGCCATGGACATCTTATGGTTTAGCATAATGGTGGTTTATGTCTCTCCTGTGATAGGAAGATAGGTGGGTTAGGTAATTTTCTGAGATACCAAGGATGGTTTGAGTTTTGTTCACATCTGTACCTTTTACAAGGGTGGTGGTATTTTTTGTTCAGGTACAGAAATGGTGCAACTGGCATTGGTCATTGATCAGGTATTTATTTGTATCACAGGTGCAAGGTTTGGTCTACTCTTGTATAATTTCAGTAGATTATGTGAATTAACTGGTGCTTTTTAACGCGGTCAGGGAGTGTTTATGATATAGTTATTGGTCACTGACCTTCTTACTGATTTATAAGGACCATGGTATTTAGCTTGTAAAGTGAACCAAAGACTGATTGGAAAGCAGAGGACTTGTCACCTTCCATTGAATGTTCTTCTTTAGCTTTACTATCCAAAGTGTTTTGTGTCATTACCCTTGAGCTGTTTGAGATTGCTTCGAGCAATGAGCGACTTGGTCAAGAGTATTCTTAAGTTCTCATGTATTGAGTGATAGTGGACAATTTACTGGTAGTGTTGTTTGCAAATCTGTCTTTGATTACTTAAGTGGCCCCCTAACCTTACGACCAAACAATATCTCAAAGGGAGACACACCAAGGGACCCGTTGGGTGTCTCCGTATGGGCGAATAGGACCGAAGGTAAGCTTCGTCATTCTTGGTCCTTGTCATGACAAAACTTGCGGAGAGTACCTAAGTCGGTGACATCTCTCAAAGACCGTGTGATTGATGATGGTTGCCGTAGATAGAGTCCTCTGGATTCCAAGCTCTGCCAGAACTGCTGCAAAGAGACCGCTCGTGAAATGTTGTGCCGCGGTCACTTTGAATTTCCCTAGGTATGCCACAGGGGTATTGACATTTTGAGTGAGTTTTGATCACAATTGTTTTTGGCTGTAATGTTTTAATGGGAACTCCTCAGGGTATCGGGTAGTGTTTGCACATAATAGTGAGGATGTCGTATTGGTTCCCTCATCCTAGTTTTGGCGCAATGGGCCAACGATGTCAATGATGATCTTTAAAAGGTTTCCTCAGGCACTTGGATAGGGTGGAGTGGGGTACTTGAGAATATTTTGGTAGGTTTTCCTAATCTGGCAAGTGTGGACATGTAATTTATCATTGATTTATGTCTTTTTTTATCCCTGGCCATAAAAATCATTGAGTATTTTGACACAAGTTTTCTTAATTCTATGGTGACGGGCTTGTTCTCGCATGAGCGATCTCCATGATTGCTCTCCTCAGTGTGATTGTCAATACAATTTGGTGAACTTCAGCCAGTGGCATCATCAGAAAGTTATATGCAGTTTGAATAGCCTCAGAGTAACTTTGTCCTGGTAATAGAAAAAGGGCATGAGTGATCTGATCTTTAGGAATGGTTCTGGCATGGTACCGAGACAGAGATAGCATCGTCTCGTTGAGCCTAAGCAGTAGTTGTTCAGAGAATACCTTGCAAGAACTTACGTTATGCGTATGAGGAGTGGTAGTTGACAAGGGCTGAGGTGGTATTTGAGCAGATTGCTTCGAACTGTGCACGGTTAACGGCACAGTTTAGGCAAGATTTGGCTGCCTCCTTTCCATGTGAGCTGTGGGGTTGTATGGTATGGTGAGTTATTAGTGACAAGAGGTGAATGACTAACTCACCAGCCATATCGTTAGCTAACAGGACGTTTAGTATGAGGAATGGTAAAGACTTGTCCTCACTGCCCAATGGTTCTACTCCTTTAACAAGACGGACAATCAAGGTATCACCTAGCCCAGAGGTACGGAAAGTCTGGTGAAAATCTTGAGGTAAAACCTTCCTCCCTGTATACTTCCCGTTCTAAACTCCTGGAAGTGCAGATTTTAAGAGAGATTGATTGGTCATAAGCATATCCCGCATAATCTGGAGAGGGCGCTCACTCAGAGTCAGAGTCGAGGGAACAGTACCTTGTGACCGTGAACGGGTTTTGAAAGGAATCATAACAAAAGGAGTGGAATTATTGTGTTCACCTAAGCAACTTGTTTAGGAAAAATGTGCCATTTTAGCTACTTTACACCTAGTCAGGACAGTTTTCTTTAATGAGAGGTGGCCAGTGTTTCTTTCTTGACAGAAATAGCAGAACACACTTGGGCTTGGAAAACTATCTACGACTTACCATCCTTTTCATAACTTGCACCTGACTTACAATGGCTGAGCCTTCTTCTCTCCGAGGATACAGGGCGATTTACTAAGGAAAAGACATCCGCTATTTTAGCAGCTTTGAGTAGGTTTGTCTCATCCTTGTCTGTAATGTGGCAACATGATTGAGTAGGATATTTTACGTTTAAATTCCTCCAGTGGCTACGAGATTTACCAGATCGTCATAAGTGGTGACTGAATGCAGACTTGAAGCCAGTTTTTAAGGGCTCTGAATTTCTCTGAGGCAAATTCTAGGTTAAGTTTGACCAGTATTTTTGTGAAATGTGCGAGAAGTTTTGTCGTATCTTTCTGTGGTGGACCGCTTAAGCTTAAGTATAGCATCTTTAACTACATCATAATCGTCATTATCATTCCCACTGTCTAGAACGATAAAGCCTTTCCATTAAGTTTTGGCTTGACAAGCGAGTCCAATCCTCTTTAGGTACCTGAAAATGCGTGGCAGAGGATTCGAAACTCTCTAAAGAAAGCTTCAGGATCGTAATCAGAGAAACTGAGGTAAAAGAGCAAATTTTTGTAATTTGTATTTTATTTGGAGTTTGAGTGGCGTGACCTTTATTCTGCAGATGCGAGGACTTTTACTGAGGTTCTCTATCATGTTCTTTTTCTGCTCTTTCACGCTCTTTTCTGCTCTTTCATGCTCTTTTTTCTGCTCTTTCCCTCTTGTATTTGTTGTAACTGTTATTCGCGTTCGAGACTTTTTTTCTTCTCTTTCTACGCTCTTTTTCTTCTCTATCATGTTCTTTTTCTGCCTCTTTCATAGTCTAACTTCATTTGTAATCCTGCAGCATTTTCACTTTCTCCACTTCTAGGAGAAGTACTGTGTCTGAAGAACCTCTAAAGTGTGGTTTCTGACTGAGGGTCATTTAGTGGTTCTTCACGCTAGATGAGTTATATTAGTGTCATTCAGTTTCCTTTTTAAGTATCCATGAGTGAAACTGGGGATGCCAAAGTTACGGCAATATACTTGCGATGATCTTTAGTAAACTCTTGCAGCTTTAAGTTCTTCAGCAGAGGATTACCGACAAACTCCTTCCGCATCAAACCCCTGATTAATTGTTTACAATAAAATTAGAGAACCACAATAGGGTTAGAAGAGAGATGCCAAGGCGTATTTTCAGGCAACACTCGATCTATTACTGAACTACCTGACATGAGAATTTGATAGGGGAATGACCCTGGAGATGTATCACTTCGAGGATTTAACGAGCCAGTGGAGAATTAACCAGAGAATGCAGTACCCACAATACCACACAAGATATCTGGCATAAGTACTCAAATGTTAGTTTTGAACTGGTCCAAGTTTAAATAATCGAGTGGTTAAACTAGATTTGAACATCGCTGGTTCCTCCGTGCGAATAGATGAGTCAGTATAGCTTACGGGGAGGAAGTGTCCCTACTTGGAAAAAATATCAAACAGAGCAATACGGTAATTTAAGCAGTGTGGCGAAACTGACATGCCTCTACACCATGCGTTCGTGTAGTGAGTTTTTACAGCACAGCTATCCACACGCTCAATCACATGTAGCACACTTAAGTCAGAACCCCCAACATTAGACACAGTGAACTCTTCACCACAAAAGAAATACCTTGGGGTGAACACAGAAAAATTGAATATCACTGAAGTGATGATTAAGAAATAACAACCGTAAGTTATTACATCCGACCGGCCCCCAAATGTTACGACGAGACAGTGCGTTGCTAGAGGAGTGAGTAGCGAGACTGAAACGAACGCCCGAACCCATAACAAAAGGGTGATGGAAAGAAGTAGATAACATACAATTTAATAATATCAAATAAATCAGCCTGTAGCAGAGATTAAGATGATCTTGCTTTGAAGCAACACAAACAGAGATGAACTAAAGAAAAAAAAAAAAAAAAAAAAAAAATCTTATATAACTAAATGACCAATATGTACATCCACAAGATAATTTACCCTTGAAAAAACAACAAAGAAAATACTAATATGAATTTCACCACCAGGTAGAAAAGCTAATAAAAATAATGTGAGTTGATTTGAGTAGGCCCCCGGTGCAAATGTTCGGGTTGGTATTTATTTAAAGGGCCCAAAAGAATGGTGTTCGCTATTTTTCCCGAGAGAGTATAACGTTCACTAATCAGATGACTGACTAACAAAAAAAAACAGTTTAAAAATGCCCTCGTATTTTCCGGGGGCTCTTCACTCAGCTTTGAGTCGAAAAAAACCGGGCAAACCCCGGAGTAGTTCCGGTGCCTTCCTTGGGTTTTGTTTGGGGAAAGGGGTAGTTATGGTACTCCCAGGGGGGTTGTGTGGGGGTGTGTGTGTTGTGTGTGGGTGTGTGTGTGTGTGTGTGTCCCACAGGAGGGGATAAGGGAGGTTATGAAATAAATATATATAAAATTTTAAAATTTAAAATATAAAAATAAAATAAAAAAATTATAAAAAAATTAAATTTAATATATATAAAAAAATTATAATTTCATATTTATAAAATAATAATATATTATTATATATATATATAATATATATATTAATATATATATAAAATATATATATATTAATTTTATATATATATTATAATTATATATATATATATTTTTATATTTTTATATTTTAAAAATATATATATATTATTTTTATATATATATATATATTTAATATATATATAATATATATAATTTATATATTTATTATATTATTTTTAAAATTATATTTTAAATTTTTAAAATATATTATTTTATCATATTTATATATTTTAAATTTATTTTATTATTATTATAATATTTTTTAAAAAAATTTATATATATCTTATATTAATTTTATATTTTTTTTTTTTTTTATTTTTTATATATTTTTTTATTTTTTATTTTTTTTATAATTTATTTTTATTTATTTTATTTTTTTATTATTAATAATTATTTTCCATTTTTATTATTATTTTTTTTACTTTTTATTTTTTTAAAATTATCCTTTTATATTAATAATTTTATTTTATATTTTTTTTTTTTTTTATTTTTTTTTTTTTTTTTTTATTCTTTTTAATTTTTTATTTTTATTATTTAAAATTTTTTATTTTATTATTTTTTAAAAATTTATTTTTCCCTTTAAAAATTATTTAATTTTTACTTTTTATATATATATATATATAATTTTTATAATAATATATTTATTTTTTAATTTTATATATATATTATTTTTTAAATATTTTATTTATATTTATATATAAATTTTAAATTTATAATTTTTATATATATATATAATAATATATTATATAAAATGGGGGCTACTTTCTTATGAGGGAAGCAGATCTTATAATGAAGATAAAAAAACCAGCGCGGGTAAAAAATTTTGATTTTTTTATTGACTTTCGGCTATACATGCCATCATCAGCCTAAAATGGATATTAAAAAAAAAAATGTTAAAAATAAAAAATATAAAAATTATAATGATTAACTATAAAAGCCAAACCTTAAAAAAATAAATTTATTTTTAAAAAACTTTAAAAAAAACACTCCCCTCCCAATCATTTAACGTGGAGTGTGTGTGATTCCCCAGGTTTTAAAGCACAAAGGGGGTTTTGAAGTCCCCGTCGCAAGGGATTTTTTTGTGGGGGTGGGAGGAGGCTCTCACATATCCATCGGGTGGAGTCTGGGGCTTGTGGTAAAATATTGAAGTCTTGGTTCGTTTTTGGGTGGCCTGGGCTTCGGAAAGTCCCGAAGGCTGGAATGGGGGTTTGGACACGGTTTTTCCAGTCCTGTGAGACAAACCCCCATGTCCGCGATCCTACACTCTCAAAAAGGTGGGGGGGCAAATTAAGGGTAGAATTGTTTCACGCACCCCACTACCCTTTTTAAACCCAGTCCGGCTGGGGGTGATGCTGCCGATTTTTACCCTCTCACCCTTTTTTCTACCCTTTTTTTGACAGAGGGGTTTCAAAAAGGGTTTTTTTCGTCGTCCGAAGGTAATTTGTATGGGTTAAAAAAAGGGTAGCTATTTTATCACTAAAAAACCCTTTTCCTATCTTTTTTTCTAAGAGGTAGTGTGGGTGGCGCTTGGTTGCCCAAATTTAAACGCGTTACAGCTACTGCCTTAAAATTTGGGACACCCCTAGGAACGCGGGACAGGGGGTTCTCTCCTTTAGTTTTAAAAAATCAAGGAGAGAATCCCTGTGCCACCAGCGGAAAGGCAAACTTAATAAAAAAATAAAAAACTTAATAAAGAAAGATTTATGTAATAGGTTTTTTTTTAATAAATAATAATTTTTCAAAGATGAAATTGTCCTTTTTTTAAATTTATAACGTATGTTCACTAAAAAAACATACTGTATGATGTTAACCTGAGTTGTTTTTCTCAAGTAGTAGGGAACTACTTTTTTTTTTTCACAAATGGTGGGCCTGGTAAAACAATCTTTTCTTAGGGTTCCGGAAGCATTATGCAAAGGTCTATCAATGTCATACTAGAATGACAGGTTCTTTCTCTTTTTTCTTCAAATGGAGGGACTATGGGAGGGGGAAGGATCTGACCGGATTGGGTGATCAGGGCCCCCTTAAAGGCTCAACCCTACTTTATAGACAAAGATGATTCAAGTTCTTTCCCGTGCCCCTCCTCGTGAAATCCCTCAAATTTCCCCCCTTTTTTTCGATATTAATTTTCATGTTTGTTTACAGATTTTATGGGCTCGTTGGGAGGAAGGGTAACGGGAATTTGGGAGGCGGTAGCAGAGTGTTTTGCGGTTCCGAGGGCGTTCTCCAAACCCAGTTGACCCTGAGTAAAACCCTAAAACCCCTTAAATATTTCTGCACGGTCATGGCCTAAGAACACTCACATCCCGTCCATTAAATCTACCTTTGATTCCAGCGAATCGGGGGAAAAGGGGGCGGTATACCTCTAATTCAGGCGTCACTATAAAATCCTGCCTGCGCCAAACCCCGGGGGGGGGCCCAAATATCACAGCCCTCAAATGACCTCCAGGGGCCCACCGCCGACCCCGGAGGCACTTCTAAGGGGCTATAGGCATAGATGTAAAATTTCCTCCTCCCCCCCCTTATCGACACCAACGTAGAACCCGGGATACTATAGCTTTAAGGAATAACTAGAAGCGGTTTGGGTATCACGTTTGTCCTTCCTCCCCTAGAAAAGGGGTACGGATGCCCCAGTATACTGACATAGCCTGTTTAGAAAAAAATTTTTCCTATTTTTTATAACCCCCCGCCGGGTTTTCCAAAGCTTTTTGACCCGGAAAAATCGAAAATTACCATTATAAAACCAAAAAATTTGGAACATTTGCCTCAGAAGCAGAAGTTTTTCTATACACGTTTTTTTGAAACGCCAGTTTCGGAGCATTTTGATGTTTTTTTTTCGCCTATTTTTTTTACCAAAAAATGGGCAAACAGGTTTTTAAACAAATAATTAGATCTGACTGAAACATAAAAGCATAGAAACATTTATGGAAATATTACAGTGATATTTACAGACAAATTTTTAAAAAATTAAACTAAATATAATTTATTTCATCTAGTCACAAATTTACATGGTTTTGCATAACTAAAGGTCTGTTTTGTTTGTTTTAAAATCTGTTGAAACCCGCTAAAAATCCAGAGATCTTCACAAGATAAATTCACTATGGCAGAAACAGGGGCTCCGGGACGCCAAAGGCATCTCAGAAAACCTCCACCCGCAGTCCAGAGACAAGCGCACGCCCACCTGTATAGATCTTACAGAAAAACCCTTTTTGATCGGGTACCCAAACCGCATCGTGGCTCCCCGTTACCCCCCAACAGACAGGCCCTTTCCCGTATTTCCTCCATTCCCAGAGGCCAAAAATAAAAGGAATCTGGTTGCACACAAAAGGTTTGCCCCTGCTGCCACCTTATCACCAGCTCGACGGGCCCACCTCATCTGCCCACTGGTTCATGCGGTTCCAGTGTGCTGGTCTGCTGTCCAGCGTGAAATGATATGCAGTTCAACAACGCAGAGGTTCAAGAGGAGTTAAGCCAGACGGTGAAGATCTCACTGAGATAACCAGATAAGTGGATCCTGGTCACATGAAATTGTCACTGACCAGCAGGTCTCCCTACCAACTGGTCCGGCTGTGAAGACGGAGGCGTTATCTCCTGCGATCCGGTCATGCTGACAGGAGATCAAGTGTGGCAAGGTGTCCCCCCCATCAGATGGCTCCCACAGCCCAGTCGCTCGTGTACATGATGGACCCGAAATAGCTAAGTGACATAGACTGGTCAAAGAACTGGAACACCCTGAAAATCCTAGTCAGTACTGTCGCTGACAAGGGGTACTTCAAAAAGTGTCTACCTATCTCACATTCAAGTGTTCAACAACAGACTAGAGGGATGCCCAAAGACACAGTCCTCCGCAGCTCAGAGTGAGGAGTCGCAGCCGAAGAAGGTCCAAACAGCTGTGACGCTTCTTGTTGGCCAGACGGGCATGGTTCGCACACTCAGAATGTGTCCCTCCTCTCGCTTGATGCGACGTATCAGGAAGTGAGTAATAACCTACCACCAGGTTTCTGCCGTGACAACAGATATGTTGAAGCTGAGGGTAGCGAGAGTATGGGTGACACCAAGTGTAAGACCTCGTCAGTCACACCGCAGCCTGTAATCCTTGTCCAGCCCAGCTTTGTCAGACACTGATCAGCTCGGCAGCCTGGCCAGGTTCCTGATGTGCTGGCATTCACCTTTCACTGTCCGAGGGATCGCAGATCCAGGAGATCCTGGTACAAGCCGTACGCAGGTTCGCGGACAACTCTCTTGGGTGCTCTGTGCGCACACTCATCGAAGCACCGAAAGAGTCGTGAAGCAGAGTGGACAGTGCTGCGGCAGCAGTGGTGGTGGCAGACAGATCCAGAGACCCGGTGGTATCCTCCGGGTCGTGTTAGAGACCTGTTCGTAAAACATTTTTTTCCTATTTTTTATACCCTCCTGCACGGTTTTCCAATGGTTTTTTTACCTGGATGAGTCAAAAATTACAACCATTATAGCCAAAAGGTCTGAGAACTTTTGCACTCATGAAAGCATGAAGTTCTATTTATGACACTGTTTTTCTTGGAAACGCCAGTTTCGAGAGGTCTGATCTTTGATGTTTGTTTTTCGCCTATTTTATCAGGCCAATAAATGGGCATAAGCTCTGTGTTAGAGCAAGTAATTAGATGGCTGACTGGAAACTCAACAATGCATAGAAACATTTATGTAAATATTAACATGTGATATTACTGTGACAAATTTTTCAAAGATTTAAATCAATATGAATTTTTTTCCTTCTATCACCAAATGCTTCGCACAATGGTTTTAGCAGGGCATCTAATGGTCCCTGTTATTTTTTTGCAGTACTCTTTGTGAAACCTGCTAACAAATCCGATGATACTTTCACACAAGATAACTTCCTCGTAATGGCGTAAGCAGTGAGCTCCGTAGGACACGCAAGTTGACATCTCAGAACCTCCCCTGCAGTCCAGAGACAAGCCTATCACGGCCGACTGCATGAGACTGACTGCTACAGAAACCCTTCCTGATCGGCCTACCCATAGCATCAAGCAATCGAGTGGCTCCCGGTTACCCAACCAACGTGTGACAGGCCTTCCGATAACCTTCCTCCATCTCCAGAGTTTCTGCAGGAAATACAGGGAATCCTAACACATCAAGAGCCAGTCGCCATGAAACACATTGGAGGCTATCATGCCCATTCTGTGCAGATGCTAGGATCAAGACCATGACCATGTGACAATGCAGGCGCAGGCATTATTGCAATGACAACTGTCACAAAAAGCACAGACAGATCTACAAGGGAATAAAGGTAGATACAGGTGAGCCCTGGAGGGAAAAGGATGTGCCTTTTCCCTGGAATTAGATAGCCTGTTCGACATAGGAGCCTTCAGGATGCAATCCAGGAAATTAGAGAGAAACCGACTGCTTCAGGGGAAGAGGCAAGGACATCAGGTTCAACCAGGATCAAAAGACCAGAGAGAAAGGCCCACATGTCTGTCATGACAGATTATTTGAGCCAGGGTCCACACACCAGGCAGAGAGGGCTGCAAGACTGCAGCAGAGAGTAGGAACCAAGATATGATTGTCACAAATTTCATACAATTTTTTCAGGCTGCCACACAGCGAAGGACTGCTCTGATGTTTCCCCTACACCTGGGCTGACCAACCGACAGTGAAGGGAATGCAGAGGACATGGATTAACAACAACCTCGTCTGGATGTTCGCCACATCACAAGAACTGTGACTCCTCACATTTCCAGGAGGGATCATGGAGTGTTTTGCACACATCTGCAGTACGCCGGTTTGATCGTCTGGGATTGTCCTGACACATCAAGTGACAGCCTAGTCTCATGCTAACATTGAAGGCATAGGTGATAGCGTGACCTGGACAAGTTTGTCATCTCAACCTCAACAACGAGAACGGAAAAGGATGCTGACAAAGGTACCGACATCAGCAGGATATAACATAGGCAGCATTTAGCGATCGACCCTCTCCAGGTATGCTGCTCTCCACTGGGATTGGCAAGAGTCTGGAGATGTCCCTGGGAATGATCCTGTGGGACCAACGTCACAGACTCTGCTGTGTTGCTTGTCCTCAGTGACCACCTGCAATCCTGAGGCAAGCTACTGGTAGTACCAGTGATAGACAGCGCACAGGAAGCGGTACTCAGGCACGAGGCATCCATGTCTTATGCTGTAGATCACATGTGATGCTTACCTGGAGTTGATCACTGCCTTCTGTGTTTGACACAACGGACCAGCAAGCGTGGATTACAATCGGGGAGACTATCGCCAAGTCTTCTGGAGCAACAGCTTGAAAGGAAGGTGTTCTTTCTACCCCTGGCTGCTGACACCCATTCCTAGAAGTTCTGGTTGGTGCTGTATGGTGAATCTGTTTGGCAAGGTCAAGAGCCCAGAGAACTCCTTGTGTCAAGCACTTCAAGGACGTTTGGACAGATCTTACCACAGCAACCCCTACAACCCTGTCCATCGACCAAAATGTTGTGAATAAAAAGAAGAAAGAGTGCAAGAAATTACTCACAGTAAATCCTGAGTTCGTGAGAAGCCATCCTAGAGCATGACTACCGTGAGGATGGCTGAGCTTACACTGATCGTCCTTGGAGACACGCCTCTCCCCGCAGGATCCACTGGAGTTCTGTTCCTGGAGTCCCATGTCTCAGCCAGGTGGATGGCCCAAACCTGTATTCTTGAAAGATGTTCAGGTTTGCTGAGCAGCTGAAGTAACGAGTGAGAACTGTTGTGAAACTGGACGCCTCACCTCTTCCTAGGACTGTTCCTATACGCCATGTGGATGTCATCTACACTTGCTGCAGATGCTCCTGCAAATGATCATAGCAGTTCATGATAGGACATGATGAAGTTCAAGAGAACAGATCAGAGATTGATCAGGCAGTGCTCACAAAAACTTGAAACACTGCTCATCTGTGGTACCTGACGCAGGTACGTTGTGCCATTTCGTGCTCTCTTTTCGGTACGTGCAGCTCAGTGACAAGAGAAGGCAGGAGCATTGCCACTGCCAAGCTGGCACAGCCACTGAGAAGCCAGATACGCTCGCTTCAGAACGAGGGACACTATGTTCGCTCAAGGTTACAGGGCCACTGATCTTCAACGCTTGGCTGATCTAGTATGGTCCAGAGAGTTCATCTTCTGCTTGACATTCCCCACTTGTCGTTATGAGTGTAATGTACTGGCTATCTGTGCAACATGTATACGGCGACATGGCAGAGGAGTGATGACTACAATGCAAGGCCGTCTGGAATATGTCAGCAATGTAAAAGAGTGAATGAGTCATTGCTGAGGCGGGGAGTCAAGATTTATAGGACTAGATGATTCGTACAGACATCATTACCACAGATTCTCAGCAAAATAACGTACCTCTTCAAACTGTGGAATACAACGCGTGAGACGTGATTTGATGGCTTTACAAGAGAGCTGACATCTTAAAAAGGACTGTGAAGGTGTCCTTCTGTGACATAGACAATAGAGTTTTCTTGCCACTTGAAAATAGTTTTTTAGAGTCTTGTCACAATTTTTGATGTCAGATTTGTAAATCTTATGAAAATTATATGAAATTTTCAGAAAAATCTTTGCTTTTTTTTTTTTCTGGAATGATGTGTCTTTTTTTTTACTTATATGTTTACTTGGATTGTTTTTTCAGAAATAATATTAAATAATGCTTCAATTTGATACCAGCTCAATTTGTTGGTTCTAAAGTCGACCATTGTAATCCAAAAGTCTCAGGTGAAAACAAAGGTCTGGGCGAAGGCAAAACTTAGGTGCTGCTTATTGTTACTGTCCGCGGTCTTATATCTTGTAGTCCATGAGAGCAGAAGGTTCTGTAACATGTTTAGCCTACAATAAAGTGGTTGTAATATTTCAATGTGCTTTTACCAGTACACAAGTGCATGGGAAACCGTGCGGGGGTATACAATAGGAAAAGATAGTCTTTTCTGAACAGGTTCTAGGTCGGGACCCATGCGCGAGGGAACCCATGCCCTGCTTCAGGTCCATGAAGGACATATGGGACACGTTCTAGACCAACGTAGAGCGTGACACTGTGGGGTGGATGTAGTGCTTATGAACAACTGATCAGAATAGCTTACCAAGCTAGTCATTTGGACTCATATTGGTGCATGATGCAATAACACAGGACCACCGGACACTGCGTAACTCATTTAAGCATATTCGATCAAGTGCGCAATATAAAAGTGCGATTTTTGCATAGTTAAGAATTGCTTCAATGCAAAATTTAAAGGAGATTAAAAGTCGTCTTAGAATATATTTTACATAGGTCGTGATTGGCCATAGCCAAAGTTTGCGAAGTATATATTATTTATTTGTTATAACGTGTGCGACCCTACTAACCAGGGATTTCAGACTGAGGCGTGGAGGAAAATTCCCTCGTTAGCTTATTGATATTTTATATGTATATTCATCTCTTCCCCTTTAATGTCATTTGCTCTCGTGTTACACATACATCCTGTTAGTGTGGTATGATAAAATGTGACTAAGTCACCAAAGTCTTCTTCCCTCGCATGCTATATCTCCTGGCAGTGCGGGGCTCCTTAAGAAGCGTTGACCTGACCAAACTGTTTAAAGTCGAGCAGGTATTAGAGACCTATAAACTTAATGTAGGGTTTTGTATGGGCCAAAAAAAATAATTATATATAAAATAAAATAGATACATACATGAAAAATTTGGAATGCCAACAACATCAGGTGTTCCCAGGCGGTCACCCATCCAAGTACTAACCAGACCCAACGTTGCTTAACTTCGCTGATCGGACGAGAAGCGGTGCATTCAACGTGGTATGGTCGTTGGCTTTTGAAATGGTGAAGTATATGGTTAAATGCCAAAGTGACGCTCTTGAAGATATGCTATTTCACATAGGGCGAAATTATTCCGATTAGCAACTAGCATTGCATAATTCAAACACTGATAGCATGCATAATTGCAACTTGCAAGTGTGTGTAGCCTGCAACAAAACCATTACAACTTAACTAACCCATTACTGATTTGGTAGGTGACATCATTATGGTTTCCTTTAACTTGTATTACTATCCTAGGTTCTGAACCCAATAAGGGAAATTTCCAATGTTATTGGCTAACTTAAGGACTTCTAAATCAGGGGCGCACCCACAAATATATTCGGGGGGGGGTCACAATTTTTTTTCCGCCAATAAACTCCAGATTTCTCGTTAGCCTCTGGATCGTAAATTTGCCCGCCATCAGCTAATTACCTTTTCAGGCCTAATTTCTTATTTCAGCTACTAAAACAATAGATTTGGTAGTGTTAGATGCTTGTCCAAGACGTTACGTGAATCATAAGTGCGACCAAATGAGGGTAGGTGTTCACGAGCAGATGACGCGGTCACATTGCTAGAACCTTTAATCATTTTTTTGGATCACATGAAGATCCACCACCCCAATTTTACCACCTGAAGATCCGCCACCCCAGTCTTGCCAAACTTTATCCACTTATTGACATTGACACAACACTCCATATGACCAATACTATCAGACCTAGCGGGGGGCGCCCTCCTGACCCCCCGACTAGTTCACTAACCTAGCCTGGACATTGGTTACGTAACCTTACCTAACTGGTCCACCCACAAAGATCATCACCCCAATACCTAATGGTTATAAGCACTCTCACCCACAGCAGACAGTCACCCCAATGTAATGGGGTGGTCTTCATGTGATCCATTTTTTTTAACAAAAGACTGGGGTACTATTT
>JACEEZ010021911.1:42500-50941 GCA_016584305.1 Chionoecetes opilio | reverse complement strand
AACTTGCATACGTGGTTTCTTGCAGTAGGTGCACCTTACACCAAAGTAGGAAGAAAATTCAAACTTTTGATTTTATTGGCACCCTACCCTCTACCACACAAGCCGTAACTGTGCGGAATACGGGTTTTTGGGTGGGGGAAGCAAATATAAGTGATTTATGGCTCCCCAAAAAATCATCAAAGTCACTATATGTAAAAATCTAACCTAACCTAACCTTAACCACAAAGTATACCTAACCTAACCTAACCTAACCTAACCTTAACCACAAAGTATACCTAACCTTAACCACAAAGTATACCTAACCTAACCTAACCTTAACCACAAAGTATACCTAACCTTAACCACAAAGTATCAAAGGTGGTGACGTTCAGGGCGATGAGGTGACCACGTAGAAGTTGTCGGTGGGAGTGGAAGCGAGGACACTGCAGCAGGAAGTGCTCAATGGACACCGGGACGTCCCTCCACCAGGGACAGTGCGGGTCGGGCGTGAGCTGCAGGCGGTGCAGCTGTGCAGTGAGTGTTGTGTGGCCGATCCTCAGGTGGGTGAGGGCGACATCCACGACGCGGGATGTTTGTCTTAAGGCCGGTTCCCATCAGCCCGCTTGTACGGCCGTCTTACAACAACACCGCTCAACAATGACGTCACCATCATCACCGCTTGAGTGGTATTTGTGGTAACTGGGCACAGTTGGCAACTCTGCTGGAGCGGACACCGCCGAGCGGGAGAGATGACTTGAATTTAACTTTGTACGGCGGCCGTACAGCGGTACGGCGGTGCGGTAGACTTTGTTGTGACGTCATTGTGACGTCTTTGTTGTTGTACGGCGGCCGTACAAGCGGGAAGGTGGGAACCGGGCTTTATCCATGGGTGCGGGGAGGAGTCTGTGCAGTATTGACCCATGGAGGTGGCACGAAGGGCGTCGCCGAGCGACCTATCCCAGGCGGAGCGGCAGACATTAGAAATCAGACGCTTGGCGGTGGAGAGCGGCAGCGGGAGGGGGCTGATGGCCCTCGGAGAGGGCCATCAGCAGCAGCATCAGCAACCTCATTGCCCCGGATATTGCAGTGGGAAGGCACCCACTGCAAGGTGATCTTCCAGCCCACTGAGATGAGGGAGAGGAGTAGCCGTTGCAGGGAGTGAACCATGGCTGTGGAGGAAGCCGGGCGACGGGGAGAGGAAGAGATGGAGGGAGGAGAGAGAGTCTGTGTAGATCACAACTCTGGCCGGGGCGTAGGTGGTGTTCAGGTAAGACACAGCCTGGCGAATGGCGAAGAGTTCTGCCGTCAGAACATCTGTTTCAGGGGGCAGCCGCCACGTTCTGCAGATGTTGGAGCGAGGGTCATAGACGGCAGCGCCTGTAGACGGAATGGTGGGGGAGTGAGAGCCGTCAGTGAAGATCTTCAGGTGGTTGTGGTAGTGACATGTCGAGTTGACGGAATAAAGGAGCTCCCGGGACGCTAGCTAAGTGTTTGGGAGGAAGAGCTGGGATAGTCAGGGCAACCAACGGGGAAATGTCCAGCCAGGATGGGACCGGGGAGTGTGGGCTGATGGGCTGAGTAGGAGGTGGTGGCAGGTTCAGCACAGAGTGGGCCAGCAGTGCACGGACCAGTAGAGGCTGACGGGCTCCAGGAAGCCAGACTGGAGTGTGAGGATCCACACCGGAGTTGGCATAGAGAGTGGCGAGGGGGTGGGATGGTGGCAGGGACATGATGTGGTGGTACTGGCTACACAGGATCTCCCTCCTGTGTACCTGCAACGGGGGGATACCGCTCTCTGCGTGTAGGGCTATGACAGGTGAGGACCTCATTGCCCCCATGGAGATCCTCAGGGCCGCATTTTGCAGGACGTCCAGTTTCCTGAGGGTGGAAAGGGCTGCTGAGCCATAAATGCAGCTGCCATAAGACACCTTAGATCTGATGGCCGCCTGGTAGTAGTGCAAAAGGAGATCACGACTGGCCCCCCAGCGGACACCAGCCACCCGCTTCATGATGTTGAGGCGCCTGTTGCAGGTGGTACGGAGGTACTCAATATGATGAGACCAGGTCAGGCGGGGACCATCCAGCCGCATACTGAGGAAGGTGTGGGACCTGGTGTAAGGCACCGGGGAGCCACTAAGGGTGACAGTGGGTGGAGAGCGGACAGGCTTGAGGGTGAAGCACATAAGGGAGCTTTTGGGAGCATTAATTGAGAGACCCCATGTCCTCACCCAGTCAGTTAGTGTATCAGCTGCCTCCTGCAAGCATAGCTGTGCCTGGGCCTGAGTGTTGGCTCTGCTGATGATGGTAATGTCGTCTGCATAGATAAGAAGGTGAGAGTGGGAGGAATGTGGAGGTCTGAGAGGAGGACATTGAAACAGCAAAGGGCTGAGGATGGAACCCTGCGGCACTCCTCTCTGCATTGGACGGGAAGGAGAGGTGGAGGCACCAACCGCAACCTGAAAAGACCGGCCTGACAAGAATGACCGGAGCCAGGCGAGGGTGGGTCCCGTGATTCCCATGGAAGCCAACTTACGGAAGATGCCTTCGTGGGACGCAGAGTCAAATGCTCCCTCTAGATCAGTGGTTCTCAACCTGGGGGCCATGGCCTCCAAGGGGGCCATGGCAAGAATTTAAGGGGGCCATGGTGGGCTGTTGCAAATTATACATTTCTAATAATGTTAGGATCTGAAAAAAAAAAAAAAACTTGCATCACGGGTCCCTGACAAAGAAAATTTTTCTTGTTTTAATAATTAATTGTTTAAATCATTAAGTTGACAATAAAATTTTGTTACATAATTTGTTACAAATGTGTGTATGTATGTTTTGCGAAATTGTAATTTTTTTGTGCAGTGTGGGTGTGATAGAAAACGCGGAGGAGAACGAACGCGAAATGAGACGGGTGGAGAGACACGGGGGGTGAGTGAGGGTGGGGTCCCCGGGAGACAGAGGGAGAGAGGCGATCGAATGACCCTCAGTGTGGCCTGGGATATCATCACGTAAACATGTGGGTATAATTGATTCTGAACCATATACTGTGTTACTTATTTTGTTCGACAATTATAAATGCGGTCGCTGTTTTTTCGTGTGTGAAATATTTCTTATTTTTTGGTATCATTGTTTTTCATGCTCATTCCCTACTTAGGTATTTCCTGCTTCTTTTTTTTTAGTGCTAATTTTTGATGTGACTCGCTATTCTTCTTATTATTTCAATTGGGGCAGTGCTTGTCAAAGGAGGCGTGTTCTTGCTGTAGAAAGTACATTTCAGCTTGCTAGCTTGAGTGTGAATGTTTTTTCATCTTTACTCTCTCTGTGTGTATGTTTGTGTATGACTGTTGTGTTCTTACTTTGTGAGTCCATGGATGTGTTATGTATGGGGATATTTGTGTGTTTGTCATTTTATCACTTGTCCTATTTATCTGTCCTTCATTATCATTCTTTTGTCTTATCACTTAATGTTTGTTCTGATGTTCTGTCTTCTTTATTTTCCGTAGATTTGCGATGGCTACTAGTGTTATAAGAAGCGGAAAGAAACAGTAAAGAGTACTTACTACGGATTGACATCAATCCTCGCTGATGGCATCGAAAAACCCTTTCAGTGTGTACTGTTCTTCAAAGTGCTGGGGAACGATTCTATGGGGCCTAGTAAGTTGAAGCATCATTTGCTGACCATCATCCACAGTATGCTGAAAAAAGACCCCGATTTCTTCAGGCCCACGAAAGTAGTTTTGGGAAAACCAGAAACTGGATGCGACTGGTGCTTTCCAAACAGACCTCAGTGTAGTTTGAGGCGTCATACGAGTTCCCTCGAAATAGGAAGCAAAAGAGCCCACACAATTGGTGAACCTTAATCAAGCCCATGTATTTAAAGATGGTCAAGCGTGTTCTTGGAGATGCAAGTGAACGTAAAATTCAACAAATTTCCTTTGTTAAACGACACAGTGAAGCGGAGAATTAATGAAATTCAGTGACATAAAGGAAAAAGTGATACAGGAGATCAAATCGTCTCACTGGTATGTTTGCAATACAGCTGGATGAGTCACGATGGGGATTTCTTGGGGACAGCTACTCGTTTTGTTAGGTATGTTTTCTTGTTGTGGATAGAGAAATATCGTTTTATGTACACAGCTTGAGACCACCACAACAGCTAAAGTGTGATGGAAAAGCTATCTTCTTTCTTCAAAGCTAACAGGATCCCTGGGAAAATTTTTGTGGAGTCTGTACAGACGGGGCTCCAGCGATGCTGGATCAAAATCAGGGTTCCGAAGCGTGTCAAGGAAGTAGCTCCGAATGCCAAGGGGGTTCATTGTATGATCCATCGTTTTGCACTGGCGTCGAAACCCTCCCTGATGAACTTTGCAAGATCCTGGAGGCAGTGGTAAAATGCGCCCAACTTTGTAAAAGCTGGAGCTCTGAACTCTCGCCTTTTCCGAACCTTTGTAGAGACATGGATTCGGAGCATGAAGCTCTCCTCTTTTACCCCAAAGTGCGCTGGCTTTCCAAGGCAATGTTGTGAATCGAGTGTTTTGAACTTCGGGGGGACTTAAATTGTTCCGGGAAATGAAAGGGAAAAAAGATGATCTGTTGAGTCACTTCAATGAGGTTTTGTGGGAGCCACGTCTTGCATATTTAGCAGATATATTTGAGCAGCTAAATAGGTTGAATCTGAAGCTACAGGGCAAGGAAAGAAATGTGTTTTCACCTGATGGATTGCCCTTCGTGGATTTCTTGCCAGCTCCAGAATTGGCAAAGGAAAGTTGGTGCCGGGAATGTTGCCATGTTTGAAAACCTTTCAGCTGTCCTTGACGAGAATGAAGAAGATGTCTGCTTGACCCATTACTTAAAACGGGAAGTCACTCAGCATCTGAGATCCTTGGAAAGTGAACTTAATAGGTACTTCCCAGAATTCGAGGGGGAAGAAGGGAAGTTGGTAATGAATCCATTCTCTGGCAATTTTGATATTACTACCATTCCCAGTGATGTTCAGGACGAGTTCCTTGATCTCAAACATGATTCTGCTGCCAAATATCTCTATGAAGAAAAATCTCTGAATGTTTCGGGTGTTCAATGCATCAGCCATATCCAAAAGCCCAGTGAGATTGCACTTCGACTACTCTTGCCTTTTTCAACTACCTTTTTTGGGTGATCTGGTTTCTCCACCCTTCTACAAATCAAGAATAAGACCCGGGAACCGATTGGATGTGGACCCCGACTGAATGTCATTGTCAGTGACACAACCTCGGATTCGTCAACTGACTGAAAAGAAACAATTCAGCCTTCCCACTGATGTGTGATAAATATGCAGAGATTAATTGAACTTTTTCCCAACCAATTCAAATTTGCTAGTGTCCGCTATAGTCTTTTTGTAGGCAATTTATGTAAGTTAAGCATATCACAGAAATCTATCAAATATAAGATAATTATGACTGTAAACTTTGTAATAAAGCAAGGGTGTTCTCTTTATCAACATTTAAAAAAAATATTATTTTACCTTTTTTTAAACGGGGTGGGATTTGGGAGAAAAATTAAGGGGAGGGCCCCACGAATGTTGAGAATTCATGAAGGGGGGAATGAGTGAAAAAGGTTGAGAACCCTTGCACATAACTATAGCAAAAATACAAGTTTGCCGCACTAGCCACGAACATAAACGGAAATTCGAACGCTATGTATCCATGACGAGTCTGCGGACAAGATTTCAGATGTCGCTGCAGGATTTAATTATTCATGAGGGTCCTACTTCCATATGTAGCTGTATACATGCCATCAAAATATCATAACTACGCCCAATTGAAACAGTATTATTTGCATATGATCTTTATGTTATGAATATTGAATGAGATGAGAATTAATGGAAAACATAAACATTTTACAGGGTGATGTCAATAAGAATGTATGCATGCGCGCGCTCTGATTCGCCAGGGTCTTGAAGGGTCCACCCACACCCAATAAAAATATATTTTTTTCCGAAAGAGTATAATTTACTGCCGAGAGGGGGACTCCATTATGTTCCGTAGTAGTGCACTCAAAGAGTAGAAAAAAAGTGGGAGGAGGGTACAAAAGTAGTAAAAATTCTGCCTCTGAACTGTCGCCGCAAAACACGCCTTAGTATAGCAATAGTATAATAGTAGTGGGAGTAGTATAGTAGTAGGTAGTAGTAGTAGAAGTAGTATAGTAGTAGTAATATATATGGTAGTAGTTAGTAGACAGTATAGTAGTACCGATAGTAAGTAGTAGTATAGTAGTATAGTAGTAGTAGTAGTATTTTGTATGTGGTGAAGTGTTTACATTGTGATAAAGAAGATAATCGATCAAACAAAACTCAGACAAAAAATATAAAATCAAAGTTATGATAAAAATACATTTAATAAACTTTAGTTCAGGGATTCGAAACTACTTGTATCTTAAAGCTCAAAGTTTCGGACCTTTGATAGATAACACGCGATAGCTTTTCTGTCAAGGCCTTGAGGAGTGAACTACTGTAAAAAGAAAAGTGTAAAAGGGGTAAATATACGCAACAAAAAAATAATCGAGAGGGCTGGGCTTATTTTGTTCCAATTTATGATATAACCTATAATTTGTTTTTTTTCTCTCTCTCTCCTCTCTCTCTCTCAGGTTCTCTCCATCTCTTCTCTTTCCCCTCTCCTCTTCTCCTCTTTTTAGGGTTTTTCTATTTTAACCATATTCTACTAGAGTTCAAAGATTCTAATATACATTCTAAAATTCAAAAGTTTCATAACCTCATAGTTAATTCCCTATATACATAAACAGGGGGAAATACAACAAGTTATACTGCTTTTTATAGCAAAGAGACACGTACGACAATTTCCTTTTCCTAGAGTTGTAAAAATGGTTGTTTTTTACTCTACGTCTTTCCGCTGGGCAATGACGTTCCTGTGATTGCTAATGTTTAGCGTCCCACCCGTCCCCCTGTCCCTAATGATGCCTGTAGATAGCGGGAGTGCCCAGGTTGCCTCAGTGCCAGTGTGTGTGTGCCGGGATAAGCCTGTGTGTACCTGTGTGGACGTGACATATTAAGTGTGTGTGTGTGTGTGTTTTGGGTTGTTGTGTGTGTACGACAATTTTTGGTAATGTACGATTTTTTGTTTTGTAATTTCATTATGATTGCTTAGCTTTATTATTTCCTTATTAAAAAACATTCCTGTCATAACATTATTATTGTTATTGTTTTTATTACCATTATCATTGTTTTTTATTTTTAAATTATTATTATTATTACGTTTTATTTTTTTATTATTTTTTTTATTTTTATTACGCTATTTTTAAATTTTATTTTTTATTACGCTATTTTATTATTATTATTATTTTTATTACGCAAATTTTTTTATTATTATTATTATTATTATTATTATTTTATTACGCTATTATTTTTTATTTTTTTTTATTATTATTATTACGCTACCCACTGGGGAAATCGCGGCGCGCGTTTTCTTTTTTTGGTCCCGCGTCCCACCCAACACAAAAAAACCCCCGGGTGTTTGGCAGGAAATTAAAAGCCCTTTTTGGCCCTTCCAAACCCACCATAACTCCCATTAAACACCCCAAACCAACACCTATACTACCCTAATAAAAATAAAACCCGCCGGTCACTCGCCACTGAAACCAAAATGCCCGCCAGGCAAAAAAATTTTTTACGAATTTTAGCATCACTACGGGCCTTTTTTAAGGGTGCCACTGAGACATTAGGGGTGATGACAAAAAATAAAAAACCTACTGTGAAATCATCTTCATGGCACATGAAAGGCTTTAGTAAAATTTGCAAACACTCGTATATTGGTGCCTGGCGAAATTAGTGCAGTGGCGAGTGACGGGCGATATCATTATTGCATGGCGAGTGACTGGCGACTAAAAGTTTTACCCTGGGGTTAACAACAAAGAAATAGAAAACCTAAATAGGGGGAAAAAAACGATCTTTCTTAAAGCTTTCCCTTTTACCCAAATTTGTTTCGTTATTTCGTTTCTTATCAAATTCATCTTTAATTATTATTTTTTTACCATTTTTTAAATTATTTTTTAAATTATTATTATTATTTTATTTTTTTAATTACCCTTTTTTGGGTTATTTTTTTGTTTATTTTTAAATTATTTTTATTACCCATTTATTATTATTATTATTATTATCATTTAAATTATTTTTTTTTTATCATTATCATTACTTTAAAATCATTATTATTTTTTTTTATTATTATTTTTTTACTATTATTTTTAAATTATTATTATTATTGAATTTTTCCCCCCAAAAAAAAAAATACTATTTAAATGTTAAAAAGTTAGAATGTTAGAGGGATGAAAAAAAAAATCCCCCCAAAGCTATTTTGACCATTTGAAAATTTTCCCCTTATTGTTTTGACTTTTTTTCCGGCGGGGTTTACAGGGGATGGGTGGGTGGGGTGGTTATTCCCCTGAAATATATAAGCTTTGCCAGGGGTGGGAGGCGGGGATGGATA
>JACEEZ010021911.1:35000-37500 GCA_016584305.1 Chionoecetes opilio | reverse complement strand
TGATTTAGCTGGCAATTAATGTGATTTTTCAAGACAACTGATATTTGCTCACCCGCGCAATGGCCGCATGCCCCCCCCTCCCCCCCCCCCCCCCGGTACGTCGCTGACCTGTAAAGGCCGGTTCCCAAACACATGCCCCCACGACACCGGGCTTAAGTATTAACGCCACCAGACGTCTGTAAATAGAAAAGAAACGATGTCCTGGCGACTTAAGTGTTATCTACGGTAATATTACTACTACAGAGGGGTCGAGATCATGACATACTATTCACTATATATCTTCAGGAACCCCTAACAGGAACTACCACGTGTAGGTCTCGCGGCCTCTTGTAGCTTCCTTATGTTCCTATGTTGTTATCGTGCACCCCTTCACAGATCCGGGTCATGGTGGCCCTGGGTCCCGTGGCCTTCGTGCAGCACGTCCAGGGGCCTCTCCGCTTCGTGGCGCCCCTCGTCAACTGATAGAGGTGAGTGGCGGCTGTCCACAACATATTTTTTTTTACAGGATTTACAGATTGAGGGCAATTTTTGTTATTTCTGGGCTATTTTTGTTATTTTTGAGGGATATTTTTTTTATTTTTGGGACATTTTCATTATTTTGCATTTTTTGTTATTTAGGGGCATTTTTTTTTGTTATTTGGGGGTATTTTTATTATTTTGGCGATATTTTTGTTATTTTGGTGGCAATTTTTTTTATTTTGGGGTTATTTTGTTATCTTGGGCTTTTTATTATTTTGTGGGCAATTTTTGTTATTTTTGGGGCTATTTTTGTTAATTTGGGACTATTTTTGTTATTTTTGGGGGGTATTTGTTTTATTTTGGGGGACTTTTTTTGTTTTTTTGGCTTTTTTTGGTTATTTGGGGGCTATTTTGTGTTTCTCTTGTTTTGGCACTGGAATAAAAATTTTTTTCAATATTTATCCCTAAAATATCATTTTTTTCTAACTTATCTCGGGAATATCTTTTCTTTTCAAATTTCTCCCTATAACACAGCGGACCTCTGTTTTGCGGATTTGGTTTTTTTGTTTAAAAAAGCGGGGAAAATCCTTTTATCTCATTTTTTTCCCTACGCACCCTTTTTTATCCCTGCAAAACCCTTTTTATCTGATCTTTCCCCTCACCCTACGGGCCTGAGTTTTGCGGGCCATACTAATATACTCTATATACTTTTTAAAAACACGCTTTTTTTCTGATCTTTCTCCCCCACACACCTAGCGGGGCCAGTTTAGCGGGACTCTATACTACTTAAAAAACACTATACTTTTAACACCGCTTTTTAAACCCAATCTTTTTCCCCCACCACCCAGCGGGGCCCAGTTTAGCGGGGACTATACTACTAACTACTATCTATACTTTTTAAAACCCCTTTTGATCTACTCTTTCTCCCACCACCACGGGGCCCCCAGTTTAGCGGGGGGTAGCAGTGAAAAAAATCACTTTTTTTCAATATGTATTTCCCCGTTCAGCTATATTGGGGGTTTCTTTTTTTTGGGCAGCAAAAAATCCCTTTTTTTCTATAGTTTTTTTATTATTTTGGGCAAAAGCCAAAAGGGGAAACCACGCCCCTGCCTCCCTTCTATTCTACGGGGCAGCTGATTGGTACATTCCTCGTATCATCACTAGCCTACCAATCACAATATCTTTACTACTTAACAGCGCGTGACCACTGGACAGAGCAATCTTTACTACAGAGGGTGACAAAATCAAAAATCCCTTTGTAGTGAAAATTGCTCTGTCCAGTGGTCACGCCCTGTTAAGTAGTGAAGATATTGTGATTGGAGATTGGTAGTGACATAGACCACTGTATATTTTAAAGAGGTATACAGTGGTAGTGGTAGTGATGGTAGTGATGATACGAGGACTGCACCAATCAGCTGCCCCGTAGAATAGAAGGGGAGGCAGGGGGCGTGGCTTCCTTACTGCATTTTGACCATAATAACAAAAATAGACTATAACCTTTCTCCCTCTACACCTAGCGGAGCATGAGCTTAGCGGGACAGCACGAGATGCTATCCTTCGGCCCCGTGATGGACCGTCTGGTGAGCGTGTTCTGTCACGACGAGGCCCTCACCGCAGCCATCTGTCAGAACATGTTGTTCCTTGTGGCGGGACAAAAACCTTCACGGCTTAATAAGGTAATGTGAGAGAGAGAGAGAGAGAGAGAGAGGAGAGAGAGAGAGAGAAGAGAGAGAGAGAGCGCGAGCGAGCGAGCGAGAGAGAGAGAGAGCGCGAGCGAGCGAGCGGGGCGAGAGAGAGAGAGAGAGAGAGAGAGAGAGAGAGAGAGAGAGAGAGAGAGAGAGAGAGAGAGAGAGAGAGAGAGATTTTGATGTCTTTTCCCTCTATCTCTTTTTTTCTTTTTATTTAGTAGAGAGAGAGAGAGAGAGAAAAGAGAGAGAGAGAGAGAGAGAGAGAGAGAGAGGAGAGAGAGAGAGAGAGAGAGAGAGAGAGAGAGAGAGAGAGAGAGAGAGAGAGAGAGCAGGGGCGTAGTTAGGCCTGGGCA
>JACEEZ010021911.1:0-27500 GCA_016584305.1 Chionoecetes opilio | reverse complement strand
TTAATGGATAGCTTTTTAATTTACTGTTGTTGCTGTTGTTGTTGTTGTTGTTGTTGCTGTTGTTGTTGTTGTAAGACGAAGAATATTATTATTATTATTTTATATATATTTTATTTTTAGTTCATATATAGTAATGCACAGTTAGACATTACAACTGTGTACATATTCTTTTTTGGCTAGAGTATTATTATATTGCTATCTTGTATCATCTTTATTACTACCGGTAGATCTATCATTATCATTATTTTCATTTACTGTTAATAAAAGGAAGTTACAGTTAGAGCTATTATAACGAATCTAAATGGCCTTATTGTTTGAAGTTTTATTTGTCATACCGTATTCTTGTGATTGGTCGAAGCTGCCTAACCAGCGCTCAGATAGGCAACGTGATTGTCTAGTAGGATTCTCGGACCACGCCCACGCCATAAGCTTTGGAGGTGTAAGGCAGGGCAAACGCGCCTGAAATATCGGGCCGATTTTTTAAACATTGCCATGGGCTAACCTAAGACTAACCATGGCTTTAGACAGACATTTCAGTGCTTTAAACATTTGTCCGGGGTATTATATCATTAGACTTGGATGTTGGAGAGGTTAGGGAGTGTCTAGCAATTCCAAGCTGAGACTAAACCCCCTGGAGAAATGGTTACAAAGCTTAAATGTCTGGTCTAAAGCCATGGTTAGTCTTAGGTTACCCCAAGTCCATGTTTAGAAAATCGGCCAATCGACTGTACATAGGCTTTAGTCGGTCCCTTAGCCGGGCCGTTACAAAAGCGCCTAAAGAGGGTAAGGCGCTCTTTGCCTTACCTCATGGCACTTCTCGACCCCCCCCGGGCGTCAAAAAAGGAACTGAACCCGGATAAGCGTTCGTCCCCTCGTCATATCGTTATCCCCCCGGTGAGAAAGGGTTTAAGGCGTCCCTACAGTTTTGGGGTTTATTGCGGAGGGAGAATTTGGGGGGAAAAAGAGAAAGAAAAAAGGGAGAAAAAAGGAGAAAAGAGGGGGGAAAAAAGGGAACAGAGGGAGAAAAAGAGGGAAAAAAAAAGGAAAAAAGAGGGAAAAAAAAGGGAGAAGAGGAAAAAATGGGGAGAAAAAAGGAGAATGAGGAAGAAAAGAGGGAGAAAAAGGAAAATGGGGAAGAAAAGGGGGAGAAAAAAGGAGAACTGAGGAAGAAAAGAGGGGGGAAAAAAGGAAAAAATGAGAAGAAAAGGGAGAAAAAAGGAGAACTGAGGAAGAAAAGAGGGAAAAAAAAAGGGGAAAAGGAAAGGGGGAGAAAAAAAGGAGAAAAAAGGGGGAAAAGATGGAGAAAAAGGAGAAAAGAGGGAGAAAAAAAGGAGAAAGAGGAAAAAAAAGGGGAAAAAAACGGAGAACGGGAAGAAAATGGGGAGAAAAAAGGAGAAAGAGGGAGAAAAAGGAGAACAGAGGAGAAAAGAGGGAGAAAAGGGGAGAAAAAGGGAGAAAAAAGGAGAAAAGAGGAAGAAAAGAGGGAAAAAAAAGGAGAATGAGGAAGAAAAGAGGGAGAAAAAAGGAGAATGGGGAAAGAAAAGAGGGAAAAAAAAGGAAAAATGGGGAAGAAAAGAGGGAGAAAAAAGGAAAAAACAGAGGGAGAAAAAAGGAGAACAGGGGGAGAAAAGAGGAAAAAAAAGGAGAAAAGAGGGGAAAAAAAAGGAGAACGAGGAAGAAAAGAGGGAGAAAACAGGAGAATGAGGAAAGAAAAAGGGAAAAAAAAAGGAGAAAGAGGGGAAAAAAGGGAACAGGGGGAGAAAAGGAGAAAAAAGGAAAAAATAGGAGAAAAAAAGGAAAAAGAGGAGAAAAAAAGGAGGAAAAAAAAACACAAATAATGCCCTGGGCTTAAGGATAAATTGGCAGATTTTTAAATTTGGCCGAGAAATTAACCTGAACATACCAATGCTAGGGCCCGTCAAGTTTTCCAAGGATCAGGGCCCACAGATCACCCTCCACGGGGGACGCACCCCCCCCCCGCCCCCGCAAAACACCGCAACAATGACAAAACCCCAGAAACACACGACAAAACACAGCAAACACGCAAAACCCGCAACACAGACAAAACACCCAAACCCCGACAAAACACCGCAACACCGACAAAAACGGCAACACACGCAAAAACACCAGAAAAACACATGAAAAAACACCGCAACACATGACAAAAAACCAGAAAACCACACAAAAACCAGCAACACCGCAAAACCCCAGCAACACACGACAACCCAGCAACACCCAAAAAACCCCCGCCCCCAAACAAAACCCCCGCAACACACGACAAAACCCCAGAAAAACAAAAAACACCAGAAACCACGAAAAAACACAGAAAAACACACGACAAAAACCCAGCAACACACAAAAAACCCCCGCAACACAACAAAACCCCAGCAAACCGAAAAAAACACAGAAAACACACGAAAAAAACACCAGAACACAACAAAACACCAAACCACGACAAAACACCAGAAACACACGACACCCCCAGAACACACGACAAAAACTAGAAAACGACAAAGCACCGCAAACACGCCCAAAAAACCGAAAACACACGCCCCAAAAACCCCAAAAACACCGACCAAACACCAGAAAACACATCCCAAAACACCAGAAAACCACGCCCAAACACCAAAAACACCGCCCAAACCCCAGAAACACACGCCCAAAACCCCAGCAACCCGCAAAACACCAGCAATACACGAAAAACCCCAGCAACACCGACAAAACACCAGCAACACAGAGCAACCAGAACCCCGCCACCCCAGCAACACACGACAAAACACCAACACACGAAAAAACACCAGCAACACCGACAAAACCAGCAATACCGACAAACACCAGCAACCCCAAAAAAACCCAGCAACACATGACCCCACACCAGCAACACAGAAAAAAACCCCAGCAACACACGACAAAACACAGCAACACATGACGCCACACCAGCAACACACGACAAAACACCAGCAACACACGACAAAACACCAGCAACACACGACAAAACACCAGCAACACACGACAAAACACCAGCAACACATGACGCCACACCAGCAACACACGACAAAACACCAGCAACACACGACAAAACACCAGCAACACATGACACCACACCAGCAACACACGACAAAACACCAGCAACACACGACAAAACACCAGCAACACATGACGCCACACCAGCAACACATGACGCCACACCAGCAACACACGACAAAACACCAGCAACACACGACAAAACACCAGCAACACATGACACCATGTAATGCCCGGAAATTCGGAAAAAAGACAGGATGGAAATTCCTATCATACAATTCCCGGGTTTTGTATTTGTAAGAAGGAAAAAGGTTTCAATATCCATATGTTGTTCTGGGGCAAGTTGTCGCCTAGGCCCAGCATATGGAGGAACAGGTTATTCTTATTATACTAAGGTCAATCAAATCTTTTTTGTTCTCGTAATATTTATCTTTCTATCATTTTTCTTTCTTTCTCCCACTTCTATCTCCCCCCCCCACTCCCCCCCATACACCCAGAACACGAGTCCAAATACGTGGGACATTTATTTCGCGATCATCGATAACTAGTAGATTCAAAACTTTTCATCCTCCCCTTACCCTCCTGACAGATCAAGGAACACTCTTAGATTCTTAATGTCCTTCAAAATAGACACAATAGTGACAGATCACGTTTATAAATGGGTGGGTTAGTCGAGTTATTTGCTAAATTAAAAGTCGACCAAATTTATGTTCCGACTCCGATACCTCGTCGCTCTGGAAAACACGTTCGTGGGCTTCACCGAAAGGAAGTAACACCTTTCCCCGGATATTAGAATAAACATATTAAATTCTTCTATATCAAAGTAAAAGAACTGCATTATAGGCAGCCATTTCATATGTATACTTGTTTCATTAGTTAATTAGAGTCATTCGAGGTCTGATAATCCCTTCAGGGGAAGCCGTTCCTAAGGATCCGAACATTCCTTTTTTCCCGCTTCTCCCAACCTCGCTTTGGTATACCCCGAGGACGTCAGTCTCTCACTCACTTCCCTCAAGGTAAGATATGCAGTAACTCGCTCCTATCCCCCCCCCCTCCTTGTTATAATATATCTATCTATATATCCATATATAGGTACAGTTGTTTAGTTTTCATTAACGCATAGGAGGCCTGTCCCGTCCTTATAAGTGTTATTAAAGAGTCTCTCACTCACTTCCCTCAAGGTTCCGGCGAGTATCTCAGTCTGGAGAAAAACCACGCCACATGGTTTAGTGAACGCGAACAACATCATTATTCTTACATTCCCCCCCCCCCCTTATATTTTCCATGTATGCCTACGTTGTTTCAGCTTGTGTATACGTAGATGGTAGTTCTAAGAATATAATTCAATGAGTCAGGTTATGCTCTGTAGAGCTTCCCTGCGGAATTAGAGTTTATATATATACCTAAGTTCTCAAACAAGAGAAATAATATTCCATGATGAATAAACCGGATGATGTTTAAAATATAACTTCTTGTGTTTATTGCAAAACCCCAGGTGATTATTCCCTGTTATGGAAATCCCACCCCCAAGTCTAAAGAAGAAGTCTTCAGCCTCACTCGGTGTAATACTAAGTATCCACCCCGACTCCCAAAAATAATTCTCATATATTAAAACGTGTTCAGGGAGTAAACCATAGAACTCTCGCCTGAACTGGTGGCAGCATTTCCCCTTACTAACCTTAAGTTCATTCCCATTTCAGTAATCTCGCATCGAGAAAGTGTTCGTACTAAAATTTAAATAGTGAAGTCATAGACTAATTTCAACTCTTTTAGTTTTGCGGTTGGATTTTTTTTAGTATCGGTCATAAGATACAATAAGTTTTAAAGTTTCTCCAAAACAAAAAACCCTGGCATCACAACCACACCAGCAACACACGACAAAACACCAGCAACACATGACACCACACCAGCAACACATGACGCCACACCAGCAACACATGACACCACACCAGCAACACACACAAAACACACAACAAAACACCAGCAACACACGACAAAACACCAGCAACCCGGGACAAAACACCAGCAACACACGACAAAAACACCAGCAACACACGACAAAACACCAGAACACACGACAAAACCACCAGCAACACACGAAAAAAACCCCAGCAACACACGCCCAAAACACCAGCAACACACAACAAAACACCAGCAACCCACGAAAAAAACACCAGCAACACACAACAAAACCCCAGCAAACACACGACAAAACACCAGCAACACACGACAAAACACCAGCAACACACAACAAAAACACCAGAAAACACACGACCAAACCCAGCAACACAAAACCCAAAACACCAGCAACACACGACAAAAACACCGCAAACAACAACAAAAACACCAGCAACACACGACAAAACACCAGCAAAACACAACAAAACACCAGCAACACACGACAAAACCCAGCAACACACGCCCAAAAAACACAGCAACACACGACAAAACACTAGCAACACACGACAAAGCCACCAGCAACACACGACAAAACACCAGCAACACACGACCAAACACCAGCAACCCCACCAGCAGCACACGACAAAAACACCAGAAAACACACGACCAAAACACCAGCAACACACGACAAAACACACAACACCGCCCAAAACACCAGCAACACACGAAAAAAACACCAGCAATACACGACAAAACACCAGCAACACACGAAAAAAACACCAGCAACACACGACAAAACACCAGCAACACACGACAAAACACCACAACACACGACAAAACACCAGAAAACACCGACGCCACACCAGCAACACAGACACTACACCAGCAACACCCGACAAAACCCCAGCAACACACGACAAAAACACTAGCAACCCCACGACAAAACCCCAGCAAACACATGACGCCACACCAGCAACACACGACAAAACCCCAAAGAAAACACACGACAAAACACCAGAAAACACATGACACTACACCAGCAAACACACAAAACACTAGAAAACACATGACGCCACACCAGCAACACACCGACAAAACACCAGCAAAAACACGACAAAACACCAGCAACACACATGACGCCACAACCACCCAACACACGACAAAACACCAGCAACACACGACAAAACACCAGCAAACACATGACGCCACACCAGCCAACACACGACAAAACACCAGCAACACACGACAAAACACCAGCAACACATGACACCACACCAGCAACACACGACAAAACATCAGCAACACATGACAGCACACCAGCAACGCATGACGCCACACCAGCAACACACGACAAAACACACAACAAAACACCAGCAACACACGACAAAACACACGACAAAACACACGATAAAACACCAGCAACACACGACGCAACACCAGCAACACACGACGCAACACACGACGCAACACACACACACACACACACACACACTATAAGCGAATAATCAGGCCGTACGAGAATGACAAGGCGGGAAACATATTGGGTGGAAGGGGGGGTGGGGGGAAGAATAATCCAGTTTGTCCCAATCCTTCACCTGGATCTGAGGCCCCAGAGCTTCCCGTGCGGTGATTGGCTGAAGGTTCCGTGACAGATTGGAATTGGCGTCGCAACATGTTCACTACACACTCTCAAGAGGAAGACCAGCTTCAATACTTGCCTACAGTCTCCAACCTCCAGCATGAAGGTTCCAAGATTGTGTTACCAGATTGGAGTTAGCGTCGCATCTAGGAACCAATACAAAAAATAGCCCAAAAAGATCCTTAATATTGCGGGGTATGGTGTGACGCGAGATCTGTGCCTCAGCATCAAACTGTCGACGATGACATCTGAGTGGAATATATTGTGTTCCATCATAGGAGTGGCCGGCAACGCTACTTTCGAGGAGGTGAAGAAGGCGTACCACAGGCAAGCCCTCCTGCTGCATCCTGACAAGAATCCCGACGATACGCAGAACGCCACTGGGCGATTCCAGGAGCTTTAGGCAGCTTTCTAACGTCTGTGCGAGCTAGAGGAGAGCAAGAGTAGAGGCGATGACGAGCTGTTGAGGCAGCAGAGAATGTAGGAGGAGTGGGAGAGGCAGCGAGCCGAACCCTGCAGGCGCAAGGAAGGATGTTTCGGGTAACACGAGGAAAACGCGGGGCGGTGCAGCTCCCCCAGGAAACATTTTGCGGAGCGGAAAGCGGCATATAAGCGTGAGGAACAGCGAAGGCAAAAGAAAGAGAATTTGAGGCGTGAACGAGAAGAAGAGATGGAAAGGCTAAGACGTCATTGCGAGGCAGAGAGAATTCGACGACAGTAAGAGGTGGAGAGGTTCAGGTTGTAGCTAGAGGAATAGGAAAATATGCGTCTATATGAGGAAGAAAGAATGAGACATATGCAAGTGGCTGATAGAAAAAGGCGTCAACAAAAACAAGAAGAGAAGAAGAAGCGGCAGCATAAGAAAAGGAAGACGCAGGTGGACGTTATAGAAGAACGCTGGATTAGGTGGTTGGACTCATGTGACGAGAAACAAGAGGAACCAAGAGAGATCGAGTATAAGTTATCGCGGCTAAGATAGTTTTGGGAGGAGGCGTAATGGTATTATTATTAAGGCGACGGAAGAAGCTGAGACGACTGAAGGAAAAAAAAGCGAGACAAAATCGTCGCAAAAAGGAAAAGAAAATGCGACAATAGTGGGAGGCTGAGACGTTCAGTGCAGCGGATATGTGCAAAACCCTGCATTTTTTAGTAATAACATCCAAACTTGGTACAGTGTTAAAAGATGCATATCCAACGAAAACTGGATATGGAGCCAACCAAATATAGCAATGGCGGCCATTTTGAAAAATGGCCGCCACTAAAGGCATTTTTCATAATAAATCAGGAGTTATTTCACATACAAGCATACGTTTTGTGCTTATATCAATGTTTTAATGGATAATAATTCCGATGGACATAAGCATGTTGAGGTAAATTTCCAATCAATAAGGTTTTAGTTGCTATTTTGAGAAAAGATGGCCGCCAATCATCTTATTTTTTGTGAGAGAACATATTTGTGTGTCAATTGTGTCAATACCATTGGGTTCATGGAGAGATCATGCAATCTATAATAATATAAGCGAAAGTGTGTGTGTGTGTGTGTGTGTGTCTGTCTGTCTGTCTGTCCGCGATGGGTGCCGCCCCCTATGGCAGAATCCCATCATATGGCACAGTTTTGGAACCAGCTCGACCAGGGGAAGGTTTTAAGTCCACTTATGAGATGACCCGATCACTTCTTTTTTCTCTTTTTTTAGCAGCCTATTAGCGAGAATTGTGAAAAAAAAATGTGGGTTGCGAGAATTAGAGAGAACTGAAACTCGAGAAATGCCAGTGGTCGCTGGCAGTTTTAACTCAAAGGTTGGTCTACTGTGTTTTGGCTCCGCGACTAATATTTTTCATAAATTAATTTCGCGATAAACATTGATGCACCGCATCTGAATACCAAAAAATATAGTTCTTCTGTTGTTCTACTAATTATATGGATGACATTCATTACGATGGAACGTTCTATAATAGCAATTTAATGCAAATTACTCGCCTCGAGTAGCAAAGCTTAATATATTTTTTACATGTATATTGTGGCATGTAAAATTTGGGTGATGTTCACACTGTTTTCTAAGACAGTACTGCTGCGTCTGGCAAACGCTTGTCAAAATACAATAAGCAATGCCTTGGAAAAACGAAGAATAAAGAATGCCGAAATCGGCTTGTTGCTGCGACAATGTAGGTTATAATTGTGGAGGCGACACGCCGCGGCGGGGAGTGGTGGGCGGAGAGATTGTGGCGGGGAGATTGAATCAAAACATTGCCACTTCACGCGTCGACTCATTGCACTTCCAGGCTTTCTATCTGATTGATACACAATAATAACAGGAAAATATGACTGCCTAGGTATAGATAACTTCTAAACATACGTTATTGACTATATAATATCATAGAGTAACATTTACCTCGCCTCCTCAACTATAACCTACTTGGTTATTTGGTTAAATGCATGTTTTACAGACTCAGGCTTCTATACAATATACATATAGAAGAAAATCGTTCTTAAAATTATACTTTTGTGTTTTAAGTGCAGTGGAATAAGCCCATATTTTTCTTTCAAGTTGACCAACTTTTCACCAAATTGTGAGTTAAAACTGCCAGCGACCACTGGCATTTCGGAGTTGCAGTTCTCTCTAATTGAGGAAACCTTGATGTAGGGTGATAGGTAATAGGTGAGTGAATGGGTGGGGTGATGGGTAATGGGTGTGGGGTGATGGGTGAGTGAATGGGTGGGAGGTGATGGGTTGGGGGTGATGGGTGATGGGTGAGGGAATAGGTGGGGGGGTGATGGGTAATGGGTGAGTGAATGGGTGTGTGGTGATGGGTAATGGGTGGGTGAATGGATGGGGGGTGATGGGTAATGGGTGAGGGAATGGGTGGGGGGTGATGGGTAATGGGTGAGTGAATGGGTTGGGGGTGATGTGAATGGTTTGGCGTTAATAGACATTTCTACATCCATGATTTCAGGAAAGTTAGAAGGGGCTATCTGGAGAGTCTGTGTTTGGTGGGCCGAAGGCCCAGCAAACACAGGTGGTGGGCCGAAGGCCCACCAATAGCCCTCCGCAGGAGCTAGCCAAAAAGTCCGCCCGGAGGGCGGCTTTGCGGCTAGTAAGAAATATAATGAATATAGATAGAAAAATATACCAAGTGCTTATGTATTACTGAATTCTAACAAAAAAAATTCAAGTCCTTCATGCTAACATGAAAATTACTCAAAATAAAAAAAATCATTAGAAAACATGGAATTTGTATACAGTAACCTATGTACAATTGTACATTCACCGCCTGACTGAAGTAAATTAGATTGCTTCTAATCTCATGTACATACATATGACTGATTGACTTACCGAACACATTGCGGCAGCTTAATACTAACTTTAGTATAGGTTAATGTTAATGGTAATCAGGGCAGGGCAGGGCAGGGCAGGGCAGGGCAGGGCAGGGCAGGGCAGAGCAGGGAAGGCAGGGCAGGGCAGGGCAGGGCAGGGCAGGGCAGGGCAGGGAAGGCAGGGAAGGCGCAGGGCAGGGCAGGGCAGGGCAGGGCAGGGCAGGGCAGGGCAGGGCAGGGCAGGGCAGGGCAGGGCAGAGCAGGGCAGGGCAGGGCAGGGCAGGGCAGGGCAGGGCTGGGCAGGGCAGGGCAGGGCAGGGCTGGGTAGGGCAGGGCAGGGCAGGGCAGGGCAGGGAACCCCTCCCCCCTACTCGTGATGGCTCATGTCTCTCAGGACCGGCTTGACCAATCAGAACGCTGAGATGAGCTGTGACGTCATAGGGGGAGGAGACAAATTCACCCGCGTGATTTGAGTAGCGTCCGTGAGGCGACCAATTTTAAAATAACTGCCATTACCCATCTCTTGCCATTGTGTTAGTTGCCATTGCCTCTTGCCATTGTCAGATCCACCCACCCACCAACCATGTTCGTCGCAAGAGAGACATATACACCCAAAATAGGTACTCAGTGAATGCTTACATAAAAGTAGATATTTCCTGAAGCCTCATTCTGCTTGAACTTGTTTTTTTTTATGAAAAGACGATTTTTAAAGATTGAGTTTTCAAATATTCAATTGTTTTGCCAATATTTTCACCAAGTGCAGACAAATAAAATGATAAACTACATTTTTTATTAAGAACCTGTTTCAGTGTTGTATTGAAGGGTAATTCTGATGTCCCAAAGAAGTACAGAGAATTTACGGTAAATGATAGATCATTCAGCCTGAAAGTGCTGAGGATGTGAGAGCCTGAGAGACAGGCTTGAGCGTGAGCTTATTAGAAAACTCCCCATTACCTCTAAGCTCTGTCCGAGAAGGCAATAGCCGGTGGTCGCGTGTCCAGGGCGTGATCAAGGCCATAGGTGAATCACACTCCATCGCCACACTGACATGAATAGGGTGGTAAATGATTGGAATGGACTCAGTAGACAGGTAGTTAGTGCGGAGTCATTAGGGAGCTTTAAAAGGAGGCTAGATAAATTCATAGATGGGGATGAAAGGTGGATTTAGGTAGTGTTAAGTAACAGGAACTACCACGTGCAGGTCTCACAGCCTCTTGTAGCTTCCTTATTTTCTTATGTTCTTATGAATGAAGGATTGCCACCCGCACCGCCTGCCGGGATCTCAAGGTCACAGCTTCTCGCCTGACATCGCTAATTTATATTCGGTGATCAGCGGCAATATTACGGAAGATCAGCTTGGATTACCTACGTCACTCATCGCTAGATACGAATTTTCAAGAGTATGCTCATCGCAGTGTTTGTTTCGATACTAGACTGCGCATGGTTGGTAATTGTCGCCTTCAAACATAAAAACAAGAACATGAGCACATTAGGCTAGCTAACTAGACTACTAACTAGCTAGTAGCAGTACTAGTAATACATAAGAACATAAGAAAATAAGGAAGCTAAAGATGCTGTGAGACCTACACGTGGTAGTTCCTGTTACTTAACACTACCTACATCTACCTTTCATCCCCTCCATAAAATTGTCTAACCTCCTATTAAAACAGCTTTGCCCAATGAACCGATATCACTGCACAACCCTTAGGAGGCGTCCCTCTTGCCTTGAGGCGGTGCTCGTTCTCAACAATAGTGGAGTTAGCTTACCTGGCATGACAAGGCTGAACAGGGAGGCCTACGCAATATATCGCCGCTATAATCAACACCACGGCACCACTTCACCCACACAGCGCAAACTACCGCCGGTAACTGCCTGCCTGAGTCTGACGGTGAATCAGGCAGCCTGACTGTCTGACAACGCAGCTGCCCCTCCCCCTCCTCTCTCTCTCCGAATGATATTATCAGTATCTTTGTCTTATTTCATCAATGCAAAACTACTTATCATGTTCCTTTACTTAAATCCACAAAAATATAATGAACAAAAATACAAAAAATTATCTTCACCTCACCATCCTTGCACGCCAGGCACCTCAACCTCAGTCCTCAACCCAGCAGGGATTGGGTTGACGCGCAGCGTTAACCCAGGTTGTCGTACCGTGGCCTGGGTATTCCACTATGTATTACTAGTAGCACTGGCTCACACAACAGATGACTATACTCTGTTCTTTTTAACGAGGCGAAAAATCCTGACCCATATACATTTGTCTATTTTTTCGTTTTTTATTTATTTGTAGCTGTATTTCCTATTTTTTATGAGTGGTGACATTTGATAGTGTAGTTTTAAGTTTGTGTTTGTTGTGTTTGTTGTTTGTTGATGAAGGTACATTTATTTTGAAAGACTTTGTTTTGTGTTGAGTTTAGGGTCTGGCTGCTTGGTGAGGAATTATTGGAACGCTGTCTGGCAGATGGTGGTGTTGGCAGTGCTACATAAGAACATAGTAATATAAGGAAGCTACAAGAGGCTGGGAGACCTACACGAGGTAGTTCCTGTTACTTAACACGGTGATTATGGACGAGAGTTTCACGTTCGTTTTCAGAGACACCAACTACTTTTTCTTGGCCTATAATAGGTGCTTGTTCTAATGGTGCTAGTTTTATTTTGCGCAAACCAAAAAAATAATGCAACCTAACCTAACCTTATGTTTTAATGAAACCTAACCTAACCTAACCTAACCTTAACCACAAAATATATATATATATTTTTTTTTTTTTTGGTTTGCGCAAAATAAAACTAGCACCATTAGAACAAGCACCTATTGTAGGCCAAGAAAAGTAGTTGGTGTCTCTGAAACGAACGTGAAACTCTCCTCCATATTAACCCTTAACACTACCCATCCCTTTTAAAAATTTAAAAAAAAAAAAAAAAACCCCCCCTTTTTTGCCCCCGGGGCAAAAAACCCCCCCAAAAAACCCGGGGGGGGGAAAAAAAAGGTTTTTAAAATTTCCCTTCCCCCCAAAAAAAATTTTTTTTCCCCAAAAATTTTTTTTAAAAACCCCCTTTTTAAAAAACCAAAAAATTTTTTTTTTTTTTTTTTTTAAAATTGTATTTTTCCTTTTTTTTGGGTTAAATTTTTTTTTTTTTTTTTTTTTTTAAAAAATTTAAATTTTTTAAAGTTTTTTTTTTAAAAAATTGGCTTTTTTTAAAATTTAACCGTTTTTTTTAAAAAAAAGGGGGAAAAAAAGGAAAAAGGGGGCCCCCCCCCCCCTTTTTTTTAAAAAAAACCCTTTTAAAAGGGGAAAAAATTTTTTTAAAAAAAAAGGGTTTTTTTTTTTTTTAAAAAAAAAAAAATTTTGAATTTTTTTTTCCCCCCCCCAAAAAAAAAAAATTTTTTTTTTAATTTTTTTTTTTTCCCCAAAAAAAAAAATTTTAAAAACCCAAAAAAAAAAATTTTTTCCGGGGGGAAAAAAAAAAAACCCCCCCCCAAAAATTTTTTTTAAAAAAAAATTTTAACCCTTTTTCCCCCTTTTTATTTTAAAAAAAAATTTTTTAAAAAACCCCCCCCCAAAAAAAAAAAAAAAAAAAAAAAAAAAAAAAAAAAAAAGGGGGAAAAAAAGAAAAAAAAAAAAAGGGGGGAAAAAAAAAAAGGGGGGGGGGGTTTTTTTTTTGGGGGGGGGAAAAAAATTTTTTAAAAAAAGGGGGGAAAAAAAGGGGGAAGAAAGAAAAAAAAGGGAAAAAAAGGGGGGGGAAAAAAGGGGGGTTTTTTTTTAAACCCCCTTTTTTTGGGGAAAAAACCCCCAAAACCCCCCCTTTTTTTTTTAAAATTTTTTTTTTAAGGAAACCCGGGGGTTTTAAAGGAAATTGGAAAAACCCGGGTTTTAAAAAACCAAAAAAAAAGGAAAAATTTTTGGGTAAAAAAGGGGTTTTTTTCCCCCCCAAAAAAATTTTTTTAAAACCCCCCGGGGGGGGAAAAAAAAAAAAAAAAAAAAAAAACCCCCCCTTTTAAAAAAACCCCTTTAAATTTCCAAAAAAACCCCAAAGGGTTTTTGGCCCTTTTTTTTTCAAAATTTTTTTTTTATTTTTTTTTTTAAAAAAAAAAAATTTTTTTTTCCCCCTTTCCGGCCCCCCTTTTTTTTTTTTTTTTTTTGGGGAAAACCCCCTTTTTAAAAAATTTTTTTTTTTTTTTTTTTTTTTTAAACCTTTTTTTTTGGGAAATTTTTTAAAATTTTTTTTAAAAAAATTTTTTTGGGGAAATTTTAAAAAAAAAAAGGGGGATTTTTAAAAAATTTTTTTTTTTCCCCCCCCCCCCCCTTTTGGATTTTTTTTTGGGGGTTTTCCGGGGGGGTTTAGGGGGGTTTTTTTAAAATTTTTGGGGTTTTTAAACCCCTTAAAAAATTTTTTTTTAAACCCCGATTTTTTTTTTTTTTTTTTTCCCCCTTTTTTTTCCCCCAAAAATTCCCCTTTTCCCCCTTTTTCCCCCCAAAAACCCCTTTTTCCCCCCCTTTTTTTTTTTTGGGGGGGGTTTTTCCCCCAAAAAAAGGCCCCTTTTTTTTTTTTCCCCCCCTTTTAATTTTTTTCCCCCCCCCCTTTTCTTTTTAAAATTTTTTCCCCCCCAAAAAGGGGCCCCCCCTTTTTAAAGGGGAAAAAAGGGGCCCCCCTTTTTTTAAAAAAATTTTTTGGGGGCCCCCCAAAAAAACCCCCCCTTTCCCTTTCTGTTTTATTTCCCCCCCGGGGCGGGTTTTTTTTTTTCCCCCCCCCCCCTTTTTTTCCCCCCCCCAGGGGGGCCCCCCGGGGGGGTTTTTTGGGGGGGGGCCCCGGGGTTGGCCGGGGGTGGGGGTGGGGGGGGGGTTGGGGCCCCGGGCAGAAATTGGGGGGGAGCGGGAAACCCCCGGGGTGGGGAGGCACCGGGGTGATGGCAAGAATCACCGGGGGGGCCCCCCAAAAAACAAGGGAAAGGGGGGGGGAAAAAAAAATTAAAACCCCTTTTAAAAAAACCTTTTGGGGGGGGAAAAAAATTTTTGGGGGGAAAAAAAAAAAAAACCCCCCCCAAAACCCAAAGGGGGGAAAAATTTTAATTTTTTGGGGGGGAAAAAAAAAAACCCAAAAAACCCCCAAATTTTGGGGAAAAAAAGGGGGGAAAATTTTAAAAAAAAAAAAACCTTTTATTTCTTTCTTCTTCCTTCACGGCTGATTTCATCACCTTCCTGTCTCATCCGTTGACTCGCCTAAAAGCTCTCGCCAGGATCTCCTGGGTTGCAGTCTACCATTTCAATCTTAGTTTTATGGGTCTATCTCTTCCTTCGCATAGGTCTCAATCTTATACTCTTTCCACTTCATCTTCAAGTCTTGTCTCTTCCTCCTCATCATTCAATTTCATCAACACGTCCTTTATTCACCCTATTAGTCCAGTTATTCACCTCCCCTTTCAGGAGGAGGAGGAGGGAGAGGAGGCCTTGCCAAGTGTGGTGTGAGTGAGGCAGGAAGGAGGGTGTGGGCCCCGCAGGCAGGGGCAGAGTGTCAGGGCAGCGCGTGGCTCTCTGTGTGCTGACTGTCACCACTGTTGCAGGTGCTGAGGTCACATTCCAAGCCGGCTGCTCCGCCCGGCACTGACCCGGCTCGCTGCGGCATCTCCGAGGGTTCCCGCAGGACCGGCCGTCGCGTGTGGTGGCCAGAGTGTTGCTGCGGTGGAGGCTGTGGGGCCGGGCAGCAGCATGAGTGGCCGGGAGCAGCAGGATCAGTCTGCCTCAGGGGTGGGGAGGCACAGGGGTGATGGCAAGAATCACCTGGAGGCAGGCAGCTCAGGCCACAAGGCACACAGTGAGCTGAAGTGTCAGCAGTGTGACAAAACATTCAAATGCAAGAGTCTGCTTGAGCAACATTCCTTGACACACAGTGGTGTTAGGAATTATGAATGTTTAGAGTGTTGGAAAAGATTTACTACAATGAGTAACCTCACCAAACACACCCTGACACACAGTGGTGTTAAGAATTATGAATGTTTAGAGTGTGGGAAAAGATTTATTGAAAAGTCTAACCTCACCAAACACACCCTGATACACAGTGGTGTTAAGAATTATGAATGTTTAGAGTGTGGGAAAAGATCTACTACAAAGAATGACCTCACCAAACACACCCTGACACACAGTGGTGTTAAGAATTATGAATGTTTAGAGTGTGGGAAAAGATTTACTACAAAGAGTGACCTCACCAAACACACCCTGAGACACAGTGGTGTTAAGAATTATGAATGTTTAGAGTGTGGGAAAAGATTTACTACAAAGAGTGACCTCACCCAACACACCCTGACACACAGTGGTGTTAAGAATCATGAATGTTTAGAGTGTGGGAAAAGATTTGCTGCAAAGAGTGAACTCACCAAACACACCCTGACACACAGTGGTGTTAAGAATTATGAATGTTTAGAGTGTGGGAAAAGATTTACTCAAAAGTCTAACCTCACCACACACACCCTGACACACAGTGGTGTTAAAAATCATGAATGCCTGGAGTGTGGGAAAAGGTTTTATACCCGTTCTGAACTCAACAGACACACCTTTAGACACACTGGCTTGCGGGAGTTCAAGTGTGATATTTGTAGCAAGTGTTTCAAGACAAAGCCTGAGATTGCCAAGCACATGAAGATCCACTTTTGAGGTGGTGTGTTGTGTGGACAAGTGTGGTTGTACCCGTGCCTGTGGGAGTGTGTCCTGTGTGGCAATGGGTGGTGGTGGTGGTCAGCAGTGTGTTACATGTGTGGTGGCAGCCGTGCCCTTGTGTTCTGTGAGGGAGTAATGGCCCCAGCAGTTGTTGGGTTGGCAGTGCAGGTATGACTTTCAATAAATGTATCCAGGGTTTTAAAGGTTTCTCTGCTGATTGCCTTAACAAACAGTCTTTCCACGCATAAGTGTAATGCCCATTATTCGGGAGAGATAGTATGAGAATTATTATCATATAATTCCCGAGTTATGTCTTGTAAGCAGTTCATTTTTTAGTTTCACGGGTGACTCATCGCCCTTCTTTCTAAACCGCCATTTTGTTTATCTTCTTTCGTTCATTCCCCCGCCATTTCCTTCTCCCTTTCTCCACTCCCCCCCCCCCGACATGCCGTATGCGAGTCAAAATTCGTGGGATAATTATTCCGCGATCAGTGATAACTAATGAGTTCAAATCTTTTCATCTTTCCCCAGCTATCTGATCAGATCGAGTAACACTCCTAGATTCTTAATGTCTTTCAAAATAATCCCCATCGTTATCGATCATGTTCATACATGGACGTGTTAGTAAAGTTATGCGCTAAATTGAAAGTCTACCAAATTTCTATGCAACACCTTCCATACCCTCTCACTCTTGAAAACGCGTTCGGACTGTCGACATTAAATATAAAAACACCCTTCTTGGGTATTAGATTAAACATATTAAATTCTTCTATATCAAAGTAACAGGTCTGTATTATAGGCAGCCTTGTCTTAGGTACACGAGTTTCATTATTTAATTAGTTAGTTTGTGATTATAAGCTCTTCATTTGAGGTCACGTCTAGACCATTCAAACGATTCCCCTTTTTTCTGCCTCGGGCGGGGTAACTCCGTGAGACGCCAGTCTCCACACATCCTTCCCCCAGGTAAGATGTAACAAATTCCGCTCCTGTTTCCCCCCCCCCCCCTTTCCTTGTTATCATATTGTTATCTATATTTTCAAATATGGGTATCTATGTTTAGTTTACGCTAACGTAAAGGAGGTCTACCCATCCTTATAAGTATTATTAACGAGTCTCCACACATCCTTCCCCCAGGGAGAGGCTTCAACGGGAGTGACTCACTCCTTTCCTCTTCAAGCCCCATGGTCTTGTGAATACACAAAACAACTCATTACTCTCACATTTTCTCCCCTATATATATATCTTCCATGTGTAATTATGAATATTCAGCGGAATGTTACTTAAGTGAAAGAAAATTCATTAAATAGGATTCAGTGAGGAGAGTTATGCTCATAAGAGCTTTCTTTCATCAGATAGGGAGAGCTTCCCGTATCAGGGTGTAAAGTTTTTTTCTTACATCCGATTAGAGTTCTCCGGTGTTGGATTAACCCTTATATGTTGTATATGATCTCAAGCAAGAGACATACTATTTCAGTATGAATAAATAGGATGATGTTTTCAAATATAGTTCTTGTGTTTATTATAAAACCCCAGGTGATTATTCTGTGTTAGGACAGTAATTCCCCACACTTCCAAAAGAGTCAGCCTTACTCGGTATAATTCCACGTATCAATCACGACTACCAAGATAAATCTAATATTAATATTATTCAAACGTGCCCAGGGAGTAACCCAGAGAACTACTCGCTTGAGCTGGTGGCAGCACTTCCCCTTAACCTAAACCCTTACCCTTTCCCTTAAATACTTCCCCCATTTCAGTACTCCGCAGTGAAAAGGGCCCAAAATTTTAATCCCCATAGTGAACCCGAAGCCCAAATTTTAAATCCTCCATTCAAGTTTAATCATGAAAAATAAATAATAAATTAAAATATCCATTAAAGTCCCTTTTTGACCGGTTATGAATTTCCCCATGGGAGTTACCAGAAACCCCAAAAGGGTATTTTTTGGTGGTGAAAAATTTTTTTCTTTGTATCGGTCATAAGTAAAATTTCATTTAAAGCCTTTTCAAAAAACCCCAAAAATTTCGAAACACTAAGTTACACCCCCTTTTCCCCCTGCAGGTCACATATATGTTATTGCAAAACCTTACTCTGTCTTTTCCCTCTTTGGACAGCCTCGGGAAAAGGGGATGAAAACTCCCTTAAAAGAAAAAGTCCAAATTGTCTAAAAATATACAAGACGAATGCAGGGAATTTTAAAAAAACAAAGGCTAAAAAATTTTTAACCCGGGTGTCTTTTTCCCTGCATTTTTTTTCCATAAAATTTGATCAAAGTATCCGGGAAAAATAAAACATGGTAAACAGTGTGAAACTTTCCCCCAAAATATAAAAGGCATTAATAAAATAAGGCAGAAATTTTTGCCTAAAAAGGGGGTAGCTATTGTCTTAGGGAAATTTGGTTTCCCCCAAAAGGAACTAAACCCACGAGGGAAAATATTATAAAAAATACAAAAAAATTTTAGAGGGTAAAAAAGGGAATAAAAAAAAGAGGAAGGGAGAGGGAAAAAGAGAGGGGGGAAGGGAGGAAGGGGAATGAGGGGAAAGGGAGGGAATAAAAGGAAAAAGAAGGGAACCGAGAGAGAGAACAAAGAGAGGAAGGGGGGGAAAGGGAGAGAGGAAGGTGAAGGGGAAGGGGGGGGGAAAAAAAGGAGGGGAAGGGAAGGGAGAGAGAGAAAAGAGAGGGAAGGGGGGAAAGAAAAGGGGAAAGGGATTAAAGGGGTGGGAGCAAGGGGCTGGACCCCAGTTCTTTTCCAGTTTTTGGTCGGGAGTGGGGGGGCCTTTTTTTAAAAACGGCAACTCCCTTAAACGTGTTTCTTCTTGCTGTCTGGGCCCTTTATTTAAATTTTTTTTTCTCTTTATTCTTTTTATTATTTCTTTCTTTTTCTTTCTTCTTTTTTTTCTCTGGTCCTTTCCAAAAACTGTTGTTTTGTTCTTTTTGCTTCTTCCACATTCCCCTCTCCGAACAAATACTCCCCACAAACCCCCCCAAGAAGAGAGAGAGAGAGGAGAAACCAAGACCCCAACCCAAAGACAAAACCCCCTCACCGCCTCCCCTCACAAAACCGGCCCAGGAGTCCTAGGGTTCCCCCAAGGGCATCCTCGCCCCCCTAAACAGCCCAAAAGACCGTGCTCCACCCACAGCTGTCTGCTGCCTCCCCTCTCACTGCAAGGCTAAAAGTATTGCCTCAAACACTTTCCGGCTGTTTGTTTTGCTTTACACACACACCACAACACACACACTCTATCTTTCTTTTTTTTTCTCTCATTTCCTCTCTTTTCTCCTCTCTCTCTCCTGTGAAATATTTTTTACAATTTTTCTGATAAAGTGATATGCAAGTCTTTTCTCTCGCATTCTCTCTCCTTCTCTGTCTGTCTGTCTCTCCAGTCCCTTTGTGTACTGTCTGCTGCTACTACCACACTACTGCTATTACCACTACCCATTTACTACTACTACTCCCACTCCCACTACCACTACAACTCACTACTACTATCCACCATACTACTACCACTACACTACACTACAAATAATAATAATTTTCTACTACTACTACTAAAACCCACTACCACTACTACTACTATACACCACCACACCACTACAACTACTACCATACTACTAACTACCACTACTACTACAACCCCCTACCACTACTATACTACTCCCCTCCCCTACTACTCCCAACCACTCCCAAAACTACACAACCACTACTACAACCACTACCCACATACCACTACTCCCACAACCACTACCCCCCTACTACTACAACCACAAAATACTAATACTACCACTACTACTACAACCCAAAACTACTACCACTACCACTACTACTAATACTATAATACCCACTACTACTTACTCTACTTTACTACACAACCACTTACTACTACTACTACTACCACTACTACTACCACCACCACTAATACTACTACTACTCCCACCACTACACACTACTACTATACTACTACTAAAATACAATCTCCTGTATTCCCCAAAGAGGTCAAGTGGTCCTCTTTCCAAAACTAAATAGACTCAATAGACTAAAAATTTCGGCAGTGGGCTTCACCGATTTCGAGGCCGAAACTTAGATTTCCTAAATAGTTTTGATGTTTTGAATTAATCTGGCACTCGTTTTTTTTGGGAAAATCAATGTTTGTTTACATGCCCCCCCGCCCCGCCCCCCGCCCAAACTCTCCGCTTCGCACTGCCGTAGTATGGATAATTTTCTTTTTTGGTAATAATGGACGAGAGTTGCGCGGGCGTTTTCAGAGACAACGACTATTTTTCTTGGCCTACAATAGGTGCTTGTTCTAATGGAGATTGTTTTATTTTGCGTAAACCATTAAAAGGAAAAAATATATATATATTTTATGGCACCGTTTCCATTAAAAACACTGAATCTCCATCAAAAAAAAAACACTAAACTTGGCCGGGAAAATTTGGTCAAGGTCTTTTAATTGGGTTTTTAATGAAACCATAAGGTTATGGGTTTAAGGTTCATTAAAACCTATAAGACCCAACCAATTTTTCCCGGACAATTTTTTAGTGTTTTTTCTGATCGACTTTTTTTAATGGAACGGTACCATAAAATTCTGATTTTTTTTTTTTTTTTTTTTTTTTTTTAGGGGTTTTGCGCAAAATAAAACAATCTATTGAAAAAGCAGCTATGTAGGCCAGGAAAAAATAGTCGTTGTCTCTGAAAACGACCGCGAAACTCTCGTCCATTATTACCTTTTTTTTTCTTGACATCATCTGTTACTAAACCAAACCCCACCTCTAACCTAACCTCATCTGATTTAACCTAACTTAACCTAACCTCATCCGATTTAACCTAACTTAACCTAATCTGATTTAACCTAACTTAACCGTTTCTGGCTGAAATCTTGGTAGATTTTTGGATGTGAATACACGACCATTGGAGCGAATGTGTAATTAGTCGGTAAGATCATAGATATGCTATTATACATGCATGCACTCTCTCTTACACACACACACTCTCTCTCCCTCTCTAACACACTCTCATTCTCTCTTTCCTTATATTGAATTTACACCTCCCTCACACACAAACACACACATTCTCCTTCTCTCTCTAACACATACACACACTCTCTCTCTCTCCCACACTCACACACACACTCTCTCCCTCTTTCTAACACACATACAGTCTCTCTCTCTCCCTCTAGTATTATACAGTCAGGGTTTCAAACATTGTTGGGCTGTGCTGTGCCGGGAGGAAGGAAGGGTAGTGCAAGGAGCTGCCTGATATACTCATGTTATGCACCAGAGTTTTGGCAGAGCACTTTACAACCAAGATCCACTACCTTCCTTAAAGGAAATAGGGAGAAACTGGTTCACAAATAGGGTGGTGAATGATTGGAATGGACTAAATCGTCAGGTGGTCAATGCGGAGTCTATTGGGGTCTTTAAAAGGAGTCTGGATAAATTCATGGATGGGGAAGAGAGGTGGATTTTAGGTAGAGTAGGTAACAGGAACTACCTCGTGTAGGTCTCACGCCTCTTGTAGCTTCCATTATTTTTTGCTTATGTTCTTATGTTCCTCAATCCCGCTAAAGTGAAACCCAGTGAAAGACGCATCCCTGGATCTGAAGTTTTCAATGTTGATCATGTGGTAGTTCAGCATGGCTTGAGCCCACGGGGGTGCAAGGCCACTCTTGTATAAGGTGACATCAGTTTGCACCACCAAAGAACCAGGCACAAAGCAGGCAGGAGCAGAGTGTCAGGGCAGCGCGTGGCTCTCTGTGTCCTGACTGTCACTACTGTTGCAGATGCTGAGGTCACAGTCCAAGACCCGGCTCGCCCCGGCATTCCCGAGGGTTCCCGTAGGACCGGCCGTCGCGTGTGTTGCTGTGGTGGAGGCTGTGGGGCCGGGCAGCAGCATGAGTGGCCGGGAGCAGCAGGATCAGTCTGCCTCAGGGGTGGGGAGGCACAGGGGTGATGGCAAGAATCACCTGGAGGCAGGCAGCTCAGGCCACAAGGCAGGCAGTGAGCTGAAGTGTCAGCAGTGTGACAAAACATTCAAATGTAAGAGTCACCTTGAGAGACATTTCTTGACGCACAGTGTTGTTAAGAATTATGAATGTTTAGAGTGTGGGAAAATATTTACTACAAAGAGTAACCTCACCACACACACCCTGACACACAGTGGTGTCAAAAATTATGAATGTTTAGAGTGTGGGAAAATATTTGCTACAAAGAGTAACCTCACCACACACACCCTGACACACAGTGGTGATAAGAATTATTATTGTTTAGAGTGTGGAAAAAGATTTACTACAATGAGTAACCTCACCACACACACCCTGACACACAGTGGTGATAAGAATTATGAATGTTTAGAGTGTGGGAAAAGATTTACTACAATGGGTTCCCTCACCACACACACCCTGACACACAGTGGTGTTAAGAATCAAGAATGCCTAGAATGTGGGAAAAGGTTTTATACCCGTTCACAACTCACCACACACACCCTGACACACAGTGGTGTTAAAAATCATGAATGCCTAGAGTGTGGGAGAAGGTTTTATACCCGTTCTGAACTCACCAAACACACCCTGACACACAGTGGTGTTAAGAATCATGAATGCCTAGAGTGTGGGAAAAGTTTTTTTATCCGTCGTGAAATCACCAGACACACCCTGGGACACACAGTGGTGTTAAGAATTTATGAATGCCTAGAGTGTCGGAAAAGGTTTTATACCCGTTCTGAACTCAACCAACCACCTTTAGACACACTGGCTTGCGGGAGTTCAAGTGTGATATTTGTAGCAAGTGTTTCAAGACAAAGGGTGAAATTGCCCAGCACATGAAGATCCACTTTTTTAGGTGGTGTGTTGTGTGGACAAGTGTGGTTGTACCCGTGCCTGTGGGAGTGTGTCCTGTGTGGCAAGGGGGGTTTGGGGGTGGGGCAGTGTGTTACATGTGTGGTGGCACCGTGCCCTTGTGTTCTGTAAGGAGTAATGGCCCCAGCAGTTGTTGGGGTTGGCAGTGGGAGTGTGACTTTCAATAAATGTATCCAGGGTTTTAAAAGGTTTCTCTGCTGATTGCCTTAACAAACAGTCTTTCCACGCATAGTTTCACTCCTTTTTCTGCAGGTCACAATATATGTATATCGCATAAACCTTACTCTGTCTCTTCATCATTGGACAGCCGCAGGAAAGTGATGACAACTGCATTAAAGACAAGTCAAATTGTCTACAAATATACAAGACGATGCGACGAAGTTAGAAAAAAAGAGCTATAAATATTTACACCTGTGTCTATTTCATGCGGTTTTTCCATAGATTGATCAAAGTATCCTGCAAAGATGAAACAGGTATACTAGTGGAACATTCCCCTAAATATGAAGGAATTAATACAATAAGGCAGAAATTTGCCTAAAAGGGGGTAGCTAGTGTCATTATTGGGAATGGGGCAAAAGAACTCAAACCGATGGAAATAGTTATAGATAAAGCACCATGAGTAGAATTAAAACAGTTGGAGTTGTTACACTGAACAAAAGTAAACATTGAGGCAAATACAGGAGCTCCCATACTTACGTACGTTCGTGGGGTTTTTACTGAACTTGCAATGTCAAAAGTTAGTCCAGCATTACTTCTTGTCACTACTGAACACTGCACACACACCACTGTCAAAAGAACAAAAGTACACTACAGCTTATACCCCAATATTACTCAAACAGTGCCTATATTGTATCAGCTTAAATGGTCTTACAGCTTATAGCCCAATATTACTCAACCCGTGCCTATATTGTATCAGCTTAAATGGTTATAACAAACCCTTTAGGTAAGCCCATAATTTAAATTTTTAACAGTGCCTATATTGTATCAGCTTAAATGGTCTATACAGCTTATAGCCCAATATTACTCAACAGTGCCTATATTGTATCAGCTTAAATGGTCTATACAGCTTATAGCCCAATATTACTCAACAGTGCCTATATTGTATCAGCTTAAATGGTCTATTCCCGTTCTCTGTGCCAGTCTGTGGTTTCTGAGTGAAGACGCTTGGCTGTAGCTCCGAAACTAACCATAGGATTGTCTCGTAAATACCACCATTGTGATTCCCACGCACAGTTAGCATACGAAGATCCAGAAATCCTAACCTAACTTATCCGTAACCTATCGTAACTAACTAACAAATATATCATAATAAAAAATAATTTATATGTTATTTAATTATTTTCAATACGTTACTAAGTGAATTTTCATTAAAACCAGACCAAAATGTAAGTTACTTTCATATTAGCTGTATGGTTCATGTCTGCGCTGCCGCCGCGCCACTTGTGAACACAGTGAGCTGCAACCGAGGCAGCTGTCTCGTCCCTCTCCTGTTTACAGTGCGTGTGGACAGTGTGGTTAAATCGTGCTTTCTTTAATTACCCTATGACGATGGAAAATCCAGTGAAGTATTTGCAAAACATCCAACTTATCCCAGCTGACATTAAATGAAAAGACTGAAATCAAGCGGTACCGACTTTATTTTCAAGTAATACTGTAAAACAATCACACCTCAGCCTCCCCCCATCTACCCCCCCCCACCATCCCTTCTACCCACCCTCACTACACCATCCCTAAATCCAAACCTCACCCAACTACCCTAAATCCTAACATAACCAATAAGGTAAAAATGTGTGTATCCTACTGTTCTGTGAAGCTTGCAGTCCTCCATTGTATTTTATCACGAGCTGCCATGATTATTATAGTAGTAGTAGTAGAAGTAGTAGTATTGATATTATTATTATTATTTCTCTCTCTCTCTCTCTGTTATCTGGCTGTCTGTCTCTCTCTCAAAAGGGAAAATGATTTTGATGAATAATGAGAAGAAAAGGGGGAGGAAGAAAAGAGGGGGAGGAGGAGAATTAATTTTGCTTAACTATTACAAATTTTTTTCCCCCCTCCGCTTCTTTTTTCCCCTTTTCCCTCTTCCTTATCTTTATTTCCTCTCTCTCTCTCCCCCCTTATTACAACTGGAGATATTATATGATTTTTAAAACCCTATACAAAACGGATGTCTGAGGTCTTTTGTTCCTCTACCGGCCCCGTGGTTGAGGAACTGCCACTTTTGATGACTTTGGCTAACCAAGTCCCCACGCCACCCCCCTATGATGATGAGTGGATAACCCCGCATGGGGCTTTGGCAGCGTGTTGAGCAAGGATGCTGTGTCGATCCCCACGAAAGCCTGTCCATGGCCAAGGCCATGGAACTGGAATTTTGGAAGTTCCCGGCCAACCTTTTTTTATCGGGGGAGGGAGCGGGGAGAGGGGAGAACACGGGAAAAGCTTACCTGCGCTCCGTGCCACCCCTTCCAGGGGTCTGTGTGTGCTCTCCGCATTTGGGGTGTGAGAGTATTTGTCACGATTTTAAATTGTTCGGCCTCTATTAGACATTATTTCAAAGGCCTTTTACGTAACGAACCGGGACATTTTATTGTAAAAAACTCACAAGTGACAAAAAATATTTTATATTTTTTATAGTATTTGTCTTACTCGAATCCTTTGACAAAAAAGAATACTTATAAATAGAAAAGCCGCTCGACCCGATAGCCCATACCATTTATGATGTTACCCTGGGGAACGAAGTAAGTACTCCCGTCAAGGGGATCATCAGCAACCCCTTCAGGTTTGTAACCGATTTGGGGATCCCGTTACCCAAAATAAACCTTTCTAAAAGGGTAACTACCTACCCTACCCCCCTCCCCCCTCTCTCTCTCCGACAAGACCCTGGAGACAGCGGGGAGACTCATCAGCGGAGGGAAAACATGATTATCATGATCTATCATATTGTATTAATAAAATGTACAAGAAAAACATTGAAAAGGAAAAAAAATTTGATCTGATTCTGATTTCTTTTTAAAACCCCGCTATATATCGAAAATTCACTTATTGGGGAGGAGAATAATTTAAATAGCAAATTTATATGAAAAAATTTAAAAATTTGGAATTTATCACATAATCGTGTGACTATAAATGTTCAAATATTTTCATACTTGTGAAAAATTTTTCCCAAAGAAAGAAATGTGCCGTCATACGGGGTGTGACAAAGTAAAACCCGTGTATTTCAGCTTATATGGAACCAAATTCAACCTTTTATTTGCCTTAAAAAAAAATGTAGCATATTTCACTGATCCGTGGACTTTTTTTATCCCTTGCCCGGTTTTTTTGACATAAGACTAGGTTAAAAACCCTTAGTGATATAGAATTGCATATAGCACCATGTCTAATTTAAAACATAGACTGTTGAAAGAAACAGTATCCTACCCCACAAAAATCAATTATTAAAGCGGCAAAATATGGCATTAATGAGTAGTGAAGTCATGATTTTTTTAAAAAATTTTATGGTCACGCACTTTTGATCCGATAATCCTGTAAAAAGCGACAAAACAAAAAATTTTTACAGAAACAGTGTATCACTGAAACAAATATATTTCGACTCCTCAATATTCGGGGTAAAAGGCTAATTTAAATGTGCTTTTCTTACCCGTGAAACGTTATCCCCAAATTTTTCTTGAAAATTTCTAGTTCCATTTTTGAACCGTAGGCGACAATGCACCATCTTGATTGAATTTAAGAAATTTCCAGTAAACACGGGCACAGTTCAAAATCCGCGGCGAGTGGTGTTCCCAGATGGCCCTAAGTGCGAGAGCGCCGCCCCTGGTGGGCCCCACAATATAACAGAGGATGACAGAAACGCTACATGGAGGGTGGAGAAAAAGAATTAGAAAAAAAATAGTGAATCAAGTACCCAGGGGTGTGCAGAGTTTTAATGGAGTGGAAAAGCAAAGGTAAAAATCGCCAGGGCCCAACATGGGTGGTCGATTTGGGGTGGAAGGGTGAGGCAAGAAAATTGATGTGTTGAGGGGGGTGGAAAAAAATGTGGCTGTCCCAAAACTTATGTATTGGGTTGGGGGGATTGCATGGAAAGAGAGTGAAATGAGAAAAGGAAGTGGGACAAAATAAAG
>JACEEZ010021910.1:264150-266763 GCA_016584305.1 Chionoecetes opilio | reverse complement strand
TTTGAATGAGAGGCGGCTCAGAGACGGTACCGTAACAATCCATCTCCTGAAACACATGCCCTTTATATTTCTGCTCAACATCATGACAAATCTTTACTTCAACTTACCAAAAACATAATTTATTGAAAATGTCAAAATCTTTCTGAGTCGAATTCCTCTCGTGCATTCTGGCATCTATCTAATAACATCTCTAACAATTTTTCTTCTTTATCTTTCCCTCCTATGCTTCACTCAGATGGCTCCGCAGCTGTCTCATCTATTTCTAAAGCTGAACTCTTCGCTCAAACCTTTGCTGAAAATTCCATTCTGGTTGATGAAGGACTTGTTCCTCCTTCTCCTCCACCCTCTGACTATAATATTATGCCTGTTATTAAAATCTTTCGTAATGATGTTTTCATTCTTTGCCCTTTCTGGCCTAGATCCTCGGAAGGCTTACGGTCCTGACGGAGTCTCTCCTATTATTCTCAAAAACTGTGCTAATGTCTCCTTCCGTCTTTGTCTATCTACTTCCACAATTACTTTTTAGTGGAAGTATGCTCACATCCAACCTGTTCCTAAGAAGGGTGACCGTTATAATCCTTCAAACTACCGTCCTATTGTTTTGACGTCCTGCTTTTCTAAAGCTTTTGAATCTATACTTAACCCTTTAACAATTACCCTATGGCTACGTCACACCAACACTTACATGGGGTGTGGCATACCCCATTTTGGAAAATCAATAAAAAATACTTGCAATCAAATTTCATTAATTCTACAAAAATGAACATGAAGTAAAAAACATATTCTTTCATTTTCCCACCAGAACAACTGAATTTAACAGAAAACTAATATTTTAAGGGCTAACTAAAGAAAACTGTGAAATTTCTGAAATTTGCCATATGCCTTACATAAAAATTGATAATAATAACAATTCGAGTCAAATATTTCAAGATCTGTCCAGCCATACCCAGCTATACCCAGGCAGGACAATCAGCTGAGTGAGTTTCAACCATAAACGCACCACAACGAAGTGTACGGCACTGAAGCAAAAGAGGAGCATTTTTTTGAGAATCAAAAACAAGGAATTTTCACTTTATTATTTTTTTACTATTTTATATTTTTTTCTATGATCCCAATATGGTCCCAAATGAATAGACTAATGTTCTGAGAGTAATATGAGTGAGTTTGAGCAACACCAACTTTTAATAACCATGTTTTTACCCTATAAATTGAACAATAACTTATAGGGGATTTTCATGCAAGTGAATAATTAATTTTACTAATTTTTACAATCTTATATAATTTCCTATGAACCCAAAACGACCCAAAATTAATCAATCAATGTTCTGAGAGTAATATGAGTGCGTTTGAGCAACACAATCTTTTTATAACAATTTGTTTTACTCCATTAATTGAACAATAACTTAACTAGGAAACTTTTTTAAAGTTAATAGTTAACGTATGTGCTATACACTTTGTTACAGTAAAATACAGTACTCAATGACCACTTCGTGATAGAAAACGATCTTAACTTGCTTAATTGATAGAAAAAAGCCCATTACAAAACACACAAAAAAGTAATAACAATCGAGGCAAATCATACGTTCACACTATCTTGGGGCGACCCACAACCCAACACTTATTACGTACACCTATTTTGGGGTACCACAAACCCCTGAACCTATTACGTTATCACTGTATGGTGTGTGAGATGCCCCAGCTAAGTAGTACGTCCACACTTACGTGGGAGATACCACAAACCACCCCCTCATGGTCACACGAGAGCGCGGGCGCAACAACACTACCTTCCACCACAAGTGCGAAGAGCAGCATGCAGGTACTGGGCAGTTTAGCGGGCTATCCACGTGAGTAACTCAGCGAGCACAATAACACTTTAGCGTGGGGTATGACAGAACCCACGTAAGTGTTCTAGGGTTAATAAGAAGATTCTTAAGCATATAATGTGCTCACAATCTTCTATCTGATCGACAGTACGGTTTCCGTAAAGGGCGATCTACTGGCGATATTCTAGCTTTCCTAACTTTGTCATCAAAACAGCAAAACGTTTTAACCCAAAACCCTCCTCTGAAAAACCTAAAGGAGTTAAGGGTTTCGAAGAAACTTTTGCTGTTGCCCTTGACATATCAAAAGCTTTTGATAGAGTCTGGCACAAATCTTTAATTTCCAAACTACACTCAATCGGTTTATATCCTTCTCTCTGTACCTTCATCTTAAGTTTCTTTTCAAACCGTTCTATTGCAGCTACTGTTTTACGGACATTGTTCTTCTTCTAAGTCTATCAATAGTTATGTTCCTTAGGGTTCTGTCCTATCACCCACTCTCTTTATATTATTCATTAATGATCTTCTAAGTCTAACTCAAAGCCCTACGCTCAACCACTTCTACGCTGATGATTCTACCATGCATTTTTCTACGTCGTTTATTAGACGCCGAAATCAACAGGAACTAAGTGATTCACGGAGAGATGCCACCGACCGCCTAACTTCTGATCTTTCTATAATTTCGGATAGGGGAAAGCAAACCTTGTTTTGTTCAATGCCTCAAAAACCTAATTTCTTCACCTATTTACTCGACAAAACCTACCAGATAGCTATCCCCTCTTCATTAATGGCA
>JACEEZ010021910.1:241650-259150 GCA_016584305.1 Chionoecetes opilio | reverse complement strand
CCATCTATTAGTAAGACGTGCAAGAAAATTTTTTCTTTCATTCTTCTAATCAAACCCGATGTTAAGGGCTTCTCTCCAATTTCTTCGTAGTCTTGCGAGATTCAAGTTGGAAATAAAATTGAAATAACTTATTATACATATAAAAAAAATATGTCGCATGCAACATTAGGATAATCAGAGGCAAGCACGCCATTCCAACTCACCTGTGACACTGATACACCATCAACAAAATTCGTAAAATTCTCGGGGCTAAATATCTTCCTGTACACACACTTCACAGGTTGTTTCATTGCACATAATTTACAAAATAAAGAAATAACCAGAAAGTTGTCTGAATATCAGTGCGTATTATGTAATTAGTTACATTCAACTCTGGCTGATTAGACCAGATGTGATCTATCATGGAGCTACTCCAGTGGGTTTAGTGGTAATTAATATGCTAATTAGGCAATTTATGGGAAAAAATTTACAGAGTAGCATCTTGCAGTTTTACATCATTGAGAACTTAAAACTTAGGTTTAGACACCCATAGGAATTCTATAGGCGGTTTAATAAGGAAGATAATACGAATATGTGAATTAGCTCAATTATGCAAATTGCTCAACAAATGCAAATTAGGATCCGGCAGTTTCTGCATCCTTAGGATGTGTGCATTGTATTTCAAGCATAAAACCTTACTGTACTCAACATTTTCAGGTTCACTATAGGGCATATAGGGACGGCTAGTAGACTAAAAGAGATTGAGATCAGGATTGGTCAGATTTCAGCATTGAACAAAGCATTGGCAATATCCAATATATATGACTTCTTCATTACGCTGAAGCTCTCGTTTTCTTAGGGTTTCCTCCTGCTGATGAAAGTGAAAATAATAACGAAGTTGAACCTCAGCTCAGATTGTCTAGATCTTATTTTCATTTCATGTTGCGAAAGTTATCGTAAGCAGATGACCGGAACTTTTTGATAGAGCACAGTGTCTCACGTATTATATTCATTATACGCATAAATAAATTATAAAATATATGGTAAAAATCAAAAAATCTCCAGGCAGGGCTAAGCCCCCAATATTTCAAGATCTTAAATACGCCCCTGATTGGGGGCATACGCCGGGGGGCGCGTTGCCTCGCCTACTGTACAGAATGCACATACAAACATAAGTAAACTGGAAGGGAGTCCTGTACAGCAGCTTTCAAAGCTGAGGTATTAAAAAAATTGAGATCAGAAAGGCTGTTAGTTAAATATACTTGATACTAGATAAATTTATATATTTCAAGCTTTCAATAGGAAAAAAACTTACTTGAAAAATTTACAGTAAAACCATAGTGGAAGGTAGAGGGGAATATTGTCAGGTTGGCAGAGAGTACATTACAGGCGATAATAACCGCAAAATTACCTGAAATTTTCTTATATTCAGTGCCTTCAGGGCATACTACAGACACCAAGAAAGCTTTAGTGATTTTTTTTTTCTACTGAAATCCTTACTGAATGAAAACTTTACTTCATATTACTGAAGAATGATCGATGGAATAATTATTTGGGTGACAGGTGAGTATAAGGGCACAAGGACAGGACCTTAAAAGCATCTTTCTAGGTCAGCACAACTTCACAAACTCCACCCGTAAGGAGCAAGAAGGCAAAGAGGGAAGGTGGACAATGAAATAGATGGAGATACTCGGTCTTGCATTTTTGTAAATCAGATAAATGACCAATCACGTACAGCGTAAAGTCTTTAGATATTGAAATCATCGATTTAGGTAGTTTTAAAGTAATTATTGTTTCATTAACTGAAAATAGGAAAAAAATATTTGATGAACTTCAAATGTATTCGTTGATTGCAAGGGTACCTGGATGAATATAGTGTCTGAAGTCAGAACCGACTCCATTAAGGGATGAATACCGCGTGAATCAAACAAGGGTTTAAAAAAATATAATTTTTTTCCAGTATTTAAAACATGGATAAAGTCTTTGACAGAGAAGAGAGAGGAAGTCACCCTGCCACGCACTGCGTCTGCTATATTTTGTATGATCAAGGTGTTAGCATGCAGGAGAGAGTTACCCGTGTTCTCCAGTATGGGTAGCATTTGATTCATTACCATGAAAATATACATGTTGTCTAGACTAGCTAGCACCCTATTCAAAGTAAAAGTTAGGTTATTAACATACAAGGCAAGATCATCCACATTCTTTTCAAGTTTAGCAATAGTTATTTTTATCGATTGCGAGTGCATCGGAGGACACAGGGGGGCGGTATGACCCTTTAATCACAGGCGTCACTATAAATATCCTGCCTGCGCCACCACGGGCGAGGGCCAACCATCACAGTCCTCAAGTGAGCCTCCAGGGCCTACCATCCGAGCCCTGGAGGTCACTGCCTACAAGCGCTATGCACATACTGTCAATGTAAAAAAAAAAAAAAAAAAACCATCCAATGGTCGTTCAGGGGAGTATATACTGAAATCGGTGCTACCTTAGGCACCGTTCCCTTGTCCGGGGCGCATTTCACACACCTAGATACATACGCGTCTATAATACACGCAGAGTAGGCCAATAATAACTTCTACGGGCCGCAGAAAAGGTTCGCTCCTTCCCTGGATAACCAGCATAATGAATTAACCTTTACACCACAGGTACATATGACTCAGGTATATAAAATTGTGCTACATTAGTCGAGTCAATGGTTTGAGATGGAAAAAATTGCAACATTATTTATTTTTGTGGTAACGTATTCAACATGCCAATATGCCAATATGCCAATGCCCTAAATAACATACCAATAGTGGAGGAAAAAGGAGATGGTGGAAAGTCACCTATTTTGCATAAATCCAATATGGCCGCAAGGCCATTTCTGGAAAACCCTAAAAATGGCCTATCTTTACTTCTAATTATTGGAATGAGGTGATCTTGCTGTCTACACATATGTTTTCAGGGTCCATAAACATGATGGTGAATATATTTACATGCTACAGATAATATTTTTGTCAAAATCGAAAAACAATCATAAAAATGTTTACTGGTTCATGGATCTTTGCGATAGTAGTCATTATAACTGACACTAAAGGTAAATGTAATGTGGTTAAATGATTATTCACTGACAAATTTAGATCTCCTAGAATACATTATATATTTCTTATATTTTACATTGTATATTCAGTGACACCGATGACCAAAGCACCAAAACACATCCCCCGGATATCAGCAACAGCCTAGGATGTAGCAGCTGTCGGCAGAATCAAGATACGCTTCTATAAAGCACCAAATAATGAGGCATCACCCTCGACATATGACAAACTGCAATTGCCTATCTCGGCGTGGTCGTGGAATGTCTGAAGCACAACGTACCCAGTGGCTGCTGTCCATGCCTGCATGTGCCGATGTCAATATGGTCATGCAAGAGTTCATGTAAACAAGTTACTCAACTAGTGAACAACACAAAGAAGCCACAGATGCAAGACAAAAGAAAGATGAACTTGACACTCTATAAATCCTCGGTTTCCTCCAAGAAAGAAACACCTATGCACTAGACCCACTACTGCGTAACATCGCCACAGGCGTCACAGCTGACCAAACCGTCAATGCCCATAGAGCTGCAGAAGTGGGCAGAAAGTTACTCGAAAGTATGGAGGGAAAGAATGTCATGGAGTACACCTACAAGAAAAAAGATCAAGTAGTAACCCTTGACCACAGAGTATCGGCAAAGGTAGATGGTGAAATGCTTCATGTTGATCCTCAGCTGCTCTTTCAACGTCTCATAATGGCTGCACCTGATGTTATCTATCAGTGGCGGCTCGTGCCATGGGGCTGCAGAGCTGCAGCACCCCCAGACACTCACTGTCAGGTGTATGATACTTTTAGAAACACAGCAGAATTGAAACACTACTAACAAATATATCATAATAAAAAGTCATTATATGTTAGTAACGTATTACTAAGTGAATTTTCATTAAAACCAGACCAAAATTTAAGTTACTTGCATATTTGCTGTACGATTCATGTCAGCGCCGCCACCGCACCACTTGTAAAAACAAAGAGCTGCAGAGTTTACCAGTGAAAGGGATGAGAGGGTAAAGAGAGTGATTAACTCTTGCATTAGGAAGATGGACAGAATAGGGATGAGAATGAGTAGAAGTCAAGTGCAGCGAGGCTGCGGGATAGGGGGGGAGGCATGCAGTTAGCAGGTTCAGAAGAGCAGTGGGCATGAAAATAACGGTAGAAGACAGCAAGAGAAGCAACATTGCGGCGGTGATTTATAGATTGAAGGCAGTCAGTCAAAGAAGGGGAGTTGATGAGACGAAAAGCTTTTGACTCAACCCTGTTTAAGAGAGCTGTATGAGTTGATCCTCCCCAAACATGTGAGACATACTCCATACATGGGCGGATAAGGCCCCTGTAGACAGCAAACAACTGGGAGGGAGAAAAAAAAGGACGTAGACGCCCCAGGACACCTAACTTCTTAGAAGCTGTTTTAGCAAGAGATGAGATGTGAAATTTTCAGTTCAGATTTTTAGTAAGGGATAGTTCAAGAATTTTCATTATAAAGGAAGAAGATAGTTGAGTGTCATTGAAGAAGAGAGGATAGTTATCTGGTAGGTTTTGTCGAGTAGATAGGTGAAGAAATTGGGTTTTTGAGGCATTGAACAAAACAAGGTTTGCTTTGCCCCAACCAGAAATTATAGAAAGATCAGAAGTTAGGCGCTCGGTGGCATCTCTCCGTGAATCACTTAATTCCTGTTGAGTTGGACGTCTAATAAACGACGTCGAAAAATGCAGGGTAGAATCATCAGCGTATGAGTGGATAGGGATTTGAGTTAGACATAGAAGATCATTAATGAATAATAGAAAGAGAGTGGGTGATAGGAACCCAGGGGAACACCACTCATGATAGATTTAGGAGAACAACAATGTATATCTACAGTAGCTGCAATAAAACGGTTTGAAAGGAAACAAGATGAAGGTACAGAGAGAAGGATAAATACTGAATTAGGGTAGTTTGGAAATTAAAGATTTGTGCCAGACTCTATCAAAAGCGTTTGATATGTCAACGGCAACAGCAACAGTTTCACCGAAACCCCTAAAGGAGGATGACCAAAATTTAGTTAGGAAAGCTAGAAGATCGCCAGTAGATCGCGTTTTACGGAAACCGTACTGACGATCAGATAGATGATTGTAAGCAGATAGATGCTTAAAAATCTTCTTATTAAGTATAGATTTAAAAACTTTAGAAAGGCAGGAAATCAAAGCTATAGGACGGTAGTTTGAAGAATTAGAACGGTCTTAGGAACAGTTGGATGTGAGCAAACTTCCAGCAAGAAGGAAAGGTGGAAGTAGATAGACAAAGACGGAAAAGTTTGACCAGGCAGGGTGCAAGCACAGAATCACAGTTTTTCAGAACAATAGGAGGGACTCCGTCAGGACCGTAAGCCTTCCAAGAATCTAGGCCAGAAAGGGCAAAGAAAACATCATTACGAAGGATCCTTCATCAACCAGAGTGGAATTTTCAGCAAAGGTTTGAAGGAGGAGTTCAGCTTTAGATATATATAAGACAGCTGTGGAGCCATCTGGGTGAAGCATAGGAGGGAAAGACGAAGAAGAAAAATTGTTAGAGATGTTATTAGCTAGATGCCAGAAGTCACGAGAGGAATTCGATTCAGAAAGATTTTGACATTTTCTATGAATTAAGTTTTTGGTAATTTGAAGTAAAGATTTGGCATGATTATGGGCCATGGGTGAATACACACAGAGCAGACAAGGCATGATGCAAAAGGTTGCTGTGGTACGCGAATTTTGTAATGAGTATGGTATGCATATACACCAGAGCAAGACTAAATTATTTGTAATTCATGGCGGAGCTGAAGATGCTGAACCACTACGAGTGAACAGGCTTATCATAGTAGATCACTGCTCAAGCTACTTGTGTCTAGGCTCACCCTTCACTAGGAACGGCTTGGTGTCATCGCCAGTTAACTGCCAGTTAGTTAGTAACTAAGATCCATGCTACGGAAAACATTTGTCATGGTTTTAAGTTTGTATCGTAGTTTGATACGTGTGTGTGTGTGTGTGTGTGTGTGTGTGTGTGACTGTGTGTGTGTGTGTGTGTGTGTGTGTGTGTGTGTGTTTGTGTGTGTGTGCGTATGTGTGCGTGTGTGTGTGTGTGTGTGTGTGTGTGTGTGTGTGTGTGTGTGTGTGTGTGTGTGTGTGTGTGTGTGTGTGTGTGTGTGCGCGCGCGCGTGTGAAGACTTGTATGAGGGTTCTATACTGAAAAAAATAGCTTAGCAACAAAAACATACGAAAATAAATTGTCAATTTTAAGTTATTAATGCAACCTAAAGGTGATAACAAAAACAAAAAAAGAAGCATGACTAAATGAGTAAAAAAATAAGGTAAGCACACACTCTTATCTTAAACTCTTTAAGAAACAAAAAAAATCCATTTATTCATAAAATTAATCTAATATACTATAGGAGTAGCCGTGTGTCTGTATGTGTGTGTGTGTGTGTGTGTGTGTGTGTGTGTGTGTGTGTGTGTGTGTGTGTGTGTGTGTGTGTGTGTGTGTGTGTGTGTCTGTCTGTCTGTCTGTCTGTTTTGGGTAGCCGAAACTATAAATTCAATTTTGATGAGAGTAGGCTCAAAAACTCGCAAATAAATCGTAGGGGGTAAACGGCTTGGTCCCATGTCAATTGAATCGTTTTAAAGGGGTGTTTTGGGCGAAAAACACTTTTCAGAGATTAGATTACAGGAATGAAATCTGCGGTAACGTCTTCCCGCATTTCACTAATTCCGTAGACTCATGAACTTTCCGTTTGTGTGCGTGTGTGTGTATTCATCTAGTTGTATTCCCCTAGTTGTATTTTACAGGGCCAGAGCAACGTTCGTATGGCCCCGTCTCCATATCAACATTTTTATCATTCATCCTTAGTCCTTAGTGTTGGCCGAAGCCACCACCCCGGGAGGGGGGTCACAAACCCCCGGCTGAAACCCGGTACCCATTCACTGCTGGGTGGACAGGGGCTGGGATTATAAGGAAACAGCCCATATGTTTCCGCTCCGCCCGGGGATCGAACCCGGGACTTCTCGGTTGTGAACCGAGCGTGCTAACCACTACACTACGGAGTACCCTTACACTACGGAGTACCCTGTGTGTGTGTGTGTGTGTGTGTGTGTGTGTGTGTGTGTGTGTGTGTGTGCATGTGTGTGTGCTTGCAGGACAGGCGTGGGGCTGGGGTGAGACAGGCGTGGGGCTTGGGTGAGGCAGGCGTGGGGCTGGGGTGAGACAAGCGTGGGGCTGGGGTGAGGCAGGCTACGGTGGTGGTAGGTGGTCTAGCCCGTGGCACTTTGACCAGTGACCAACGACAGCAATAACACGATTGGAGTTTGCACTCACATTGTTGTTTAAAATAAACTACTACTACAAACATCAATACATGGGTCCGAAGGGCCCACACGCACTTGTAATATACTATAGGAGTAGCCGTGTGTCTGTCTGTCTGTCTGTTTTGTGTAGCCGAAACTGTAAATTCAATTTTGATAAGAGTAGGCTCATAAAATCGCAAATAAATCGTAGGTGGTAAGCGGCTTCGTCCCATATCGATTGAATAATTTTGAAGGGGGTTTTGGGCTAAAAATGCTTATAAGAGTATTAGATTACAGGAAGAAACTCTGCCGTAACGCCTTGCCAAAATTCGGTAACTCCGTATACTCATGGACTTACCGTTTGTGTGTGTGTGAGTGTGTGTGTGTGTGTGTGTGTATGTGTGTGCGTGCGTTCGTGTGCGTGTGTCCGTTTGTATGCGTGTGTGTGTGTGCGTGTGCATGCATGCATGTGTGTGTGTGTGTGTGTGTGAATGTGTGTGTGCGTGCGTGCGTGTGTGTGTGTTCGTGTGCGTGTGTGTGTGTGTGTGTGTGTGTGTGTGTGTGTGTGTGTGCTTGGGGTCGAGATTCTAATATGCTCCACGCACGGACAACTCTACGTCAGCCTGTAAAGGGTTGGCTGTACTATACATCTTGGCTTGGACTATAGCAGTAGCCGTGTGGCTGTGCTGATGCCGTCGAAGTGTTGGCGCCCCGGGGAATCACACGGAACGTGGTCTACCCTGAAGCACTTTGACCAGTGACCAACGACAGCAACAACACAATTGGAGTTTGCACTCACATTGTTGTCTAATATATACTACTACTAAAAACATCAATACATGGGTCCGGAGGGCCCACAAGCACTTGTTATTTCTAAAGAGTATAAATCATGAAGTATTACTTTTCCTCTACGTCTTGAAAAAATTGCACCATTATTTTGTTTTTCATTGAGGTAACTATAGTTACTCAAGCAGAAACATGTCAAAAATAACTAGATATTGTTACAAAGTCGTACCCGGTGACCCTTTTCGACTCCCTCAACATATGCCTGAATTTCGTACCAAAACGTTTCTTGACAACCCACTGCTTCTCCTACTAATCCCCTCAATGCACGGCTTAGCTTCGGGGCCCCAGGGTGCTAACACCTGAAATCCGTTGAAAAGTCTGTGATTATACCTACTTTTACCCTGGATTATTCAGCGATTTGCTCTTCTTGCATTATATATTGGGTCTCTCTCTCTCTCTCTCTCTCTCTCTCTCTCTCTCTCTCTCTCTCTCTCTCTCTCTCTCTCTCTCTCTCTCTCTCTCTCTCTCTCTCTCTCTCTCTCTCTCTCTCTCTCTCTCTCTCTCTCTCTCTCTCTCTCTCTCTCTCTCTCTCTCTCTCTCTCTCTCTCTCTCTCTCTCTCTCTCTAGCTCGAGCACCATCTTCACCACTTGTAAACAAGCTTGTGAGAAAGCTCTCTTTATATTATGTGTTACTGGAGGATATATCGACCTGACAACGCTATGTCTTGGCACGGATAAATGTTTACACTAGGACCAGAATTCTCTACACAATTGCAAGAATGGTTTATAACCTAAGAAACATTCTCTCCCTGAGTTTCCGTCGCAAGTCCCTAATTTCGGAGATATATAATGTTTTTAGTTGAAGGAGAGTGTATAGGAGATATGAAAATTAAGCCATGGAGTAGATACGAGGTAAACCTGCACAAGAGGCTGTATTGGACCTGCTATTCTGACCTGCTATCATGTGTACGATCATGTAAATTACCTGATTGCCCATGCCTTGAAAATGACCTGAAATGTACAGACATATGTAAGCTGCAAACCTGCAGTAACCAAACAAATGAACTAGAATTTTGACTGGAGCTGAATTATAGTGATATGGACGATTGTGTCACCGAGTAAGATTATTCCCGTGATATGAATGAAACTGATGATTATTTTGTATGTCTTTTTATGTTCATGTTATTTCTAATTTGCATAAATGGTTGAGTGTATATGAAAGATAAAAACATTGGAGGCATAATTATTCACTGTTTGTAAAACCATTTCCTTAAAAATTGATTGTATAAAAGTCATAATATACGATATATTCATACAGCATGGTGTTGTCATTTTGTATAGGAGTGGTTTCCCTTAAAGCTTAATAATGCTAATTAAGCTACGTGATAAGAAAGGTTATCATACCAAAATATAAACCAGAAACATAGAGGAAGATAAAAATACCAAAATTGTTTGGCCACCTTGGTTGGTAGCAACTTGTCAAAATATCATACCAGTACTGGCTCCTGGACTAGATGATGAAATATGCGAGAAAAAAATCATACATTAATAAAACCACGTTCAGTGAAGCCATTGAAACATTCATACAGGCATGACAGTGAATCCTCAGTAAAGGGGAGATTATCTTTAAGTTATCTGAGTTTCAATTCAGTAAGTTTAGGGAGGCGGTAGCATAGTGGTTAGCGGCTTTCTCGGTGACTCGAGTTCGATCGATGAGAAGCAAAATCCACTTTAAATCTTTCAGCACCATCGAATGGCCTAAGAACTACCACATGCTGTCCATTAACACTACCTTCGATTGCGAGTGGATCGGAGGACACAGGCATTACTATAAAAATCCTGCCTGCGCCACCACAGGCGAGGGCCAACCATCACAGCCCTCAAGTGAACCTCCAGGACCTATATATGCCCTGGAGGTGCCCTGGACTGCAGGCGCTATAGGCGAACAAATACAAAAAAAATATATATATATATACGTATGTACGTATATATATAACGTAGAAAGATCTGCATGACCTGTTTGTCTGGCGAGATATATTTATGTGACACCACAGGGAAATAAAGCGCTGGTGAAGTTACAGAGAAATCAAGGTCAATTCAAAGTCACGGCAGACACCTCACCTCAGGCAAGACTATTTGAAATTTAAGTTTTGTTTCGTACATCAGCTTAAAGAAAATATAGCATCAGGCAAAGCTGCTACTCAATCTGTGTGTTTTAGGAGTTATATATATATATATATATAGATGCAAATACGTTTAACATGACTGGGTCTGGACACAAGTATTTTTCACCTTTCTACTGTTTATCAAGTCAAAACGAATCTGAAAGTAACAATGAAATGTGTGCAAACATTACATTTTCTTAGGTTAGGTTAATTTGAGGGTTAGGTTAGGTTGGGTTACGTTAGTTTGATTAGGTTATTATTTGATGCTTTTGCAAAAGGAGAATGTTTTTTTCCCGACAAAACGTCAAAAAAATGTATTTTTAAATATTTGTCTTCTTTTTCTCAAATTGCAAATTCGCGGAAATGTTTTGGGTGCGAGTGCCGGAAACATATACCCCAACTCTATGCGGATATGTGGACTCCGGGTGAAGACGCCTGGCTGTAGCTCCGAAACTAACCATAGGATTTTCTCGAAAATACCCTCATTGTGATTCCCACACAAAGTTACCATAATTAAGGCAAGGAAACCTAACTTAACCGTAACCTAACGTAACCTAACCGACGTGTTCAAGAGTAAGCGCGACATACTGTTCCAGAAAACGGAGAATATGTGGGCCGGAATGACATGGGTGGAAGCTGGAATGACTAGGGCGGGAGGCCGGCATAACTAGGGTTGGGTGTCGGACGACCAGGGCCGGATTGGGTAAAAATTTACTTTATGACAAAATGTTGCAAAATTTTCAGACAAGTTCGATTTTTGTTTTGTTCATTATGTGATGCTTTTCCTAATGGAGATAGTACAACATTTCATGGTTAAACAGCATAAGCACTGCTTCAACTTATTTGAAGGACATTATAGCAGCATATAGTACACTTACTGTACTTCATATCTGCAAATATTCCAGAGTGCGGTCAGGTCTTTTTTATACCACACTGCCTCTACAAAGTCTGAGGTTCCTGAACAATTTTATCTCCAAAGGCAAAAGCTAGGATGTTAATACGCCAGATTAGGATTAGCTAGGTTTAGTTTATTTAGATCTTCACTTGTTTTAGGAACTTCTTTTGAGGAACATAAATTACTTTTCTTGTTTTGTCTCCGCAACTCAAAACCTCGGTTCCCGACCATGTCCCCAAATTTGTTGGGTAGAGGGGAAGAATTTAAGATAAAAGGGTTGAAGTTGTTGTCGTGCAGTTATATTAATTTCATTGTTACTTTTAAACTCGTTATGACCTATGGAAACAGTAGAAAGGTAAACAATACTTGAATCCAGACACAGTCATGTTCTAAATATTATCCGATTACACCACAAGACAAGCAACCCTCCTGTTTGTGACTTTATTAAACGTGCTTTATCTCACCTGTCATGTTAAGCGTGTTCACGATGTTCACTCGTTAGCAGAAAAACAATGTTGCAGAAAGACACAACCGTCACACGCCTTAACTATTCATAGTAGTGTTACACATTAAGCACTGATACCACTCCAGTCACGCCAACAAATGCTTGACGGACTACACAAGAGTGTTGCCAGGTGCTTTGTTTTCTTGATATTAGAAGTGCACCAAAAAGGCCGCAACAAATGTGAAAAAACCCTGAAATTTCACTCATTATTTTTTAATGTCGTGGAAGATGCTATTTATGTCGGAGGGAAGATATATTATATCTAGCCGATGTAAATATACATAAGAAAAATGGGAGGCTTCGGGAAGTGTTGCCAGAACATGATTTCTAAAATCGTTCATAATACTTAAACATTACAGTATAGAATAAATATCAATATAACTTCATGAAAATAGCACCACTCTTACTTGATTACATAGAGAAAAATTATATAATATTTTTTGCTGAATATAATAAATACCAACGATATATAATTATTGTAGCTAAGGCATACGCATCACAAAGCGACGCCACCTCATTTATTTATGTATATTCCATTATTTTGACATCTAAACAACACAAAACGAATATCCACGGCATCCTGAATATTTCATGATCACATTAATATGCTTTTTATATAACTAACTCATTTGAAACTGATATATTTAGCTTATTTTCATGGAACACTTGTTCCCCTTCCCGATTGGCCTCCACTGGGCATGGACACACAATTGGGCAGGTTGGTGCGGAGCGCCAGAAACATGTCCAGTATACAGTAGTCTTTGCCTCCACCCATACATTTTCTATGCTATCAGCTGTTTTTAAAACATTATTAGCACAACACTGCAATGTATCTCTTGCATAAAGTGCAACTCCTCCACCTCTCCTGCCTAAGCTGTCTTTGTGGAATAACTTATAAACCGCTATTTCAACTTCCAGATTAAATACCTTGCCTGACATATCTAGCCATGTTTATGTTAATGCTATTATTTCAAAATCTTCTACACTAGTTATTCCTCTCAGTAAATTTATCTTGTTTAAAATACGCCTACGGTTTGTATAGTAACCATTGAGCTACTCCTCTTCTTGTCAATTTTTCCTATAACTTTCACTAACCCCTTCCTCTCTCTCTTCTTACGAATCACTTCAGCTCCCTGCCTTCGAAAACTAGTTCTAGTGTTACTGGTTTCCTTTACTCAGACCCCAGTGTCTAATCCCTGGCTTTCTATCTTAAAAATGCCTGCAAGGCACCTACTGTACTTCCCTTTCAAAGGATTCAGACAAGAGCTGAATCCCTTTCCTCGAAAGGCGCACCCCATTTCTGTGGTAGAGGCTGTTATGCCCAAAAAGGAGGTTCTAGTTATCGACACAGGCCCAACCATTGTCTTTGCAATTAAATAACAGCCGGCAATTCAGAGTAATAGCCTGACAATACTATTCCACCGCTCACCAGACCAAATGGGTCGGTGGCTGTCCGCAACAAGGACAAGGCTGAGCTGTTGGCAGCTCATTTTTAAATAAAGATGTCGGTGATAGACCCCTCACGCGGGCCCCCAGAAATACCATCCCTCACCAGGGCCTCTCTGGAGAGTCTCGCAGTCAACATTGAAGAAGTAGAAAATCAGCTGCGGCAAATAGACCCTCAAAACGTGTTAGGGCCTGACAACATCACCCCTCACCTATAAAAGGGATGTGCTGCCCACATTGCTTCACCACTCATCATCATCTTCAAAAAAATTTCCTCGTGCAAGTAGCCCACGCAATGGAAAGAAGCAAGAGCGGTGGCCATCCACAAAAGAAACAGCACACGGGACCCAAAAAACTACCCCTCAATTTCCCTCCTCACCACTGTTGGGAAAATCTTGGAGTTCCTCATAACCGCCGAAATCAACACCTTCTTGGACGACCACCATCTCCTCAACTCTAAGCAATTTGGTTTCAGCCAAGGAAGGTCAGCTGCAGACCTGCTCCTCCTTCAGTCTGCTTCCTGGAACTACTCGCTGGATAGAGGATTGGACACCTTTGTTGTGGCTTTGGACTTCGCCGGAGCCTTTGACAGGGTATGGCACCGACGTTTCACCGCCAAACTGAGGAGCCTGGGAGTGCGCGGCGCCCTGCTACAGCTCATCCAGGACTACCTCCAAGACTGGACCTTAAGGGTGGCGATCAACGGCCACATTTCCATGCAGCAACCCATCCACGCCAGCGTCCTACAGGTCAGCGTACTCGAGCCTCTTCTGTGGAATGTTTACTTCAATGACATTTTCCAGCTCATTCTTGATGCCCAGGCGTACGCTGATGAGTGCACCCTTGCCTTCACCTGCGACAAACGTGACTGGCAGGACACGGTCTCCCGCATCAACCTGGCAGTGGACAACATCGTCACCTGGAGTAGTAGATGGCAGGTCAGCCTGACCCCTGAAAAAATCCAGGCACTGCTTATCTCCCGCAGGCAAGACATCGCCAACCTGCCTGTGCCGGATATACAGCTTGAGGGCAGATCAGTCCTGCTTCAGATATCGATCTCCATCATTTGGGTGGAGTTTGACGCGGGACTGACCTTCACCAGTCATGCCAGAAGTGTTGCTAAAAACTCGGCCTGGAGACTCAGCTGTGTCCGGCGCATCTCCCACCTTCTAGATGCTATGGGGGTTGAGGTCCTGTACAAGGTAAAGGTACGTCCCCTCTTGGAATATTCCTCCCTAGCACGGTCTTCCTGCCCGCCCTCTTACCTGGCTACACTAGATCGCGTCCAGAGAAGATCCCAGCGACTGGTGAACGGCAAATGTCCCCACCTCGCACTTCCAACCTCAACTGACTACTTCCAACCCCTCCAGGAGCGAAGGGACATGGCAGGTTTATGTGTCATGCGCAAGGCACTCAATCTCCACTCGCCCCACCTTGCAGCCATCAATCTCTCCAGGCCCCCGCCGCCCCTTCACTACCCCCGTGTCGCCCCATACAGACAGGAACAAGTGACTGTGCCCTTCTTCAGGACAGAGAATCACCTGCGTTCCTTCCTACTCCGCTACTGCCGTCTGTGGACCCAGCTAGTTCGCCAAACTAGGCCTCCACCTCCACGCCTCGCTACTGGACTTCAAGCGGGAGGTGAACAGCTGGTTGATGGCTTATATTATTTAACCCGTGCAGCCCCGCTGACGGCTCTGAGCCGTCGCATATGTGTGTAACGCTCAGCACCGCTGACGGCTCTCAGCAGTCAGCTGACAGGACGAATCAAAACTCTGGGTCTGGGCGTTACAAAATTATACATTTTTGGCGGGGCTCAACGGGTTAATATATAATGTATGTTATATATTATATGTAGCTATAGATAGCTGTAGTGTAAAACCTAGAGCTTTAACTTTATTACCAATGTATTAACAGTATAATTGGAAATATATATATATATATATATATATATATATATGTGGCGGCTCACACCACTGAGGTTTCGAACCGTCGCTCATCCAGCTCGAGCTCTCTCGTCACCGAGGCCTCGGATCATCGTTCACCGAGCTCGAGCACACTCGTTAGCCTGGCGTGATCGAGGCTGACCAATCAACGCCGACCAGGGAGGAGAGGTGCTGGGGAACGCCTGCTGATGGAGCCAGTATTCACCTCACAGCCAACACGTCCACACCACCTATCTTGTACTTATTGTTGAGCTGTGTTACTTGTCCAGTAAACTGAATCACTTCACTAAGTGTTTTCATCAGAACCGCTACATATATATATATATATATATATATATATATAATATATATATATATATATATATATATATATATATATATATTATATATATATATATATATATATATATATATATATATATATATATATATATATATATAAAAAGAGAGAGAGAGAGAGAGAGAGAGAGAGAGAGAGAGAGAGAGAGAGAGAGAGAGAGAGAGAGAGAGAGAGAGAGAGAGAGAGAGAGAGAGAGAGAGAGAGAGAGAGAGGCTGGTTGGTCGAGTCGAGGTTGATATGGATAGGCACTCGAGTTGATGTTTTTCAGACTCGAGTCGAGTCGAGGTTGATATGGATAGGCACTTGAGTTGATGTTTTTCAGACTCGAGTCGAGTCGCCACTATTCCATCTTCATATGCGTCTGCTACCGCCCACAGTGGCAGGGAAATGACCCCATCCACATCCTCCACACCAGTATTAACACCGTACTTCTCCAGCACTCATGCAACCATCTCATTGTTGTAGGGGACATGAACTAGCATCTGGTTGAGAGGCAGTACGAAAATTTGCTGAATGCGTATTATTCCCTTAGCAACCATGTTAACTGCCCTACCCATACCCTTGGCCATAGACCACTGTAAACCTGGACTGCGGCACGGCACCTGTCGCAAAAGGGCCTGAAGTCGGAGGGCCGCTCGGGTTCATATATATATATATATAATATATATATATATATATATATATATATACGGATCATATAGACTGGTTTATCAGTATAAATGATATACTGTAGTCTTCGTAAATGTTTGTTCTATAATATTATCAAATAAAAAACAGTAAAACACGCTAAAGAAATGCCATTACGAGACTCTGAAGAAATATGCATAAACTTAATATTCACTTCAACTCTTCGCCATTTAAAACTGCGCGAGTCAACTTTTATCATGAAGGGTATCAATATAAGCGCAATTTTATTAGCTTTCCATTGATATATTTCGTTTTCGGATAAATGAATTAGAACCATGCATAAATTAGCGTTAAATAAATAAATAAAATCATCAATCGGGTAATTTTCCCGATTGATGATGTTATTTATTTACTTATATATTTCTTTTTCCGATAAATGAATTAGCACCATGTATAAATTAGCGTTAACTAAATAAATAACCTCTTCAATCGGGAAAATTACCCGATTGATGATTTTATTTATTTATTTAATGCTAATTTATGTATGGTTCTAATTTATTTATCAGAAAACGAAATACACCAATGGAAAGCTAATAAAATTGCACTTCTATTGATACCCTTCATGATAAAAGTTGACTCGCAAAGTTTTAAGTGGCGAAGAGTTGAAGTGAATCAGAGTCTCGTAATGGCATTTCTTTAGCATGTTTTACTGTTTTTTATTTGATAATATTATAGAACAAACATTTACGAAGATAACAGTATATCATATATACTGATAAACCAGTCTATATGATAGTCCATAGACCATTATATATCTTTGTCGGGCGGGCCGCAGGCCGCTATACAGCCTGGCAATTTCAAAACATTGTCGCGTGAACAGTCCAGAGATATAGTTGTCTATGCCTTGGCTTATCCCTGGATCCCGTAATCACAGATCTGCCAGACGAAGCTGTCATTTACACCAAATTTACACCTGTATGTCTAAGGTAAGCAGCTACGCCCTACCCAGGGGTTCTATTTCGATCTTGTGCACTTTTATTTATACAAATAATGATAAAGGTGACGATGATTATATTTATTATTTTTTTATAACACACACACACACACACACACACACACACACACACACATACACACACACACACACACACATACACACACACACACACACACACACACAGTTCGCTCCTCCTAAGCACATCGTCCTCCTAAGTCACCATTCTTACTACCACAAACACATATCCTTGAAAACAACATAACAACTTTACGCCTCGCCCAAACCAATATTGGAGGAACAGACTCCATTCATCAAGCTGGTACAAGGCTGGAGGGGGAAAAAGAGTATGTCGTTGGCTTCTGATGAAAAGTTTTCTGAAACACTAATTATAAGACGTGATTAATGTGGGAAAGGCAGACGAGCGGAGGTGGGAAGAATGTAAAAACACA
>JACEEZ010021910.1:95769-241216 GCA_016584305.1 Chionoecetes opilio | reverse complement strand
AGTCCTTTTTCGCCTTTCTTCATTTCTCTTTTTACCTCCCCCCCAGTACTACCCTAACTCCACCCTGTCCATTCCTCACTTTCCTGCTGGGGGCGGTAAAATATATGTGCCTCTAGGACTCTTGACGAAAGATAAAAGTGTAAACATTGTCTGCTACGAAAATCAGAATTCAAAGAATTCAGTCATTCGAGAAATCGTCAGAAATCGAAAAATAGTGTCGAAAAGATTCAAAATGTAGGAAATAGTATTGATATGAAATGTATATTATAATATGTGTGCAAGTATGCACCTATGTATGTCTTTTATAAATTTTTGTTCGGAGATTAATTCGATTACAGTAACATTCATTTAAATTGTATAGTACGTGTGTATGTGCGAGTGCTCGTATATGATAATTCATTTTCGCATGGTTATAGATAAGAAAATACGAGAAAAACAAATGAGTTTGAAAGAAAGCAAAGTCAATTTAGTTCCCAAAATGGACCAGTCCTTCACTTATTTAAGAATTGCAGGTCAAAAATATTTGGGTAAATTTAGGGTTTAGACTGGGTAAGAAATATTATTTACTAGCCGCAAAGCCGACCTCCGGGCGGCCTTTTTGGCTAGCTCCTGCGGAGGGCTATTGGTGGGCCGACCACCTGTGTTTGGTGGGCCGAAGGCCCACCAAACACAGACTCTCCAAATAGCCCCTTCTAACTTTCCTGAAATCATGGATGTAGAAATGTATGTATTAACGCCAACCCATTCACATCATAGCCCCTTCTAACTTTCCTGAAAGCAAAGCCGCCCTCCGGGCGGACTTTTTGGCTAGCTCCTGCGGAGGGCTATTGGTGGGCCCTCGGCCTACCACCTGTGTTTGGTGGGCCTTCGGCCCACCAAACATAGACTCTCCAGATAGCCCCTTCTAACTTTCCTGAAATCATGGATGTAGAAATGTATGTATTAACGCCAACCCATTCACATCATAGCCCCTTCTAACTTTCCTGAAAGCAAAGCCGCCCTCCGGGCGGACTTTTTGGCTAACTCCTGCGGAGGGCTATTGGTGGGCCTTCGCCCACCAAACACAGACTCTCCAGATAGACCCATTACCCACCACCTCGGCCCACTAAACACAGACTCTCCAGATAGCCCCTTCTAACTTTCCTGAAATGTATGTATTCCCCCCACCCATTCACTCACCCATTACCCATCACCCCCCACCCATTCACTCACCTATTACCATCACCATACACCCATTCACTCACCCATTACCCATCACCACACACCCATTTACTCAACCATTACCCATCACCCCCCACCTATTCCCTCACCCATCACCCATCACCCCCCACCCATTCACTCACCCATCACCCCACACCCATTACCCATCACCCCACCCATTCACTCACCTATTACCCATCACCCTACATCAAGGTTTCCTCAATTCTCGCAACCCACTTTTTTTTCTTCACAGTTCTCGCTAATAGGCTGCAAAAAAAAAAAAAAAAAAAAAAGTGATCGGATCATCCTATAAGTGGGCTTAAAACCTTCCCCTGGTCAACCTGATTCCAAAATTGTGACATATGATGGGATTCCGCCACAGGGGGCGGCACCTATCACGGACAGACAGACAGACAGACACACACACACAAACACACACACACACTTTCGCTTATATTATTACTAGCCGCAAAGCCGCCCTCCGGGCGGATTTTTTGGCTAGCTCCTGCGGAGGGCTATTGGTGGGCCTTCGGCCCATCACCTGTGTTTGGTGGGCCGAAACACAGACTCTCCAGATAGCCCCTTCTAGCTTTCCTGAAATCATGGATGTAGAAATGTATGTATTAACTCCAACCCATTCACATCACCCCCAACCCATTCACTCACCCATTACCCATCACCCCCCACCCATTCACTCACCCATTAGGGCTATTGGTGGGCCTTCGGCCCACCACCTGTGTTTGGTGGGCCTTCGGCCTACCAAACACAGACTTTCCAGATAGCCCCTTCTAACTTTCCTGAAATCATGGATGTAGAAATGTATGTATTCCCCCCACCCACTCACTCACCCATTACTCATCACCCCCCACCCATTCACTCACCCATTACCCATCACCACACACCCATTCACTCACCCATTACCCATCACCCCCCACCTATTCCCTCAACCATCACCCAGCACCCCCCACCCATTCACTCACCCATCACCCCACACCCATTACCCATCACCCCACCCATTCACTCACCCATTACCCATCACCCTACATCAAGGTTTCCTCAATTCTCGCAACCCACATTTTTTTTCACAATTCTCGCTAATAGGCTGCTAAAAAAAAGAAGAAAAAGTGATCGGATCATCTCATAAGTGGGCTTAAAACCTTCCCCTGCTCGAGCTGGTTCCAAAACTGTGACATATGATGGGATTCCGCCACGGGGGGCGGCACCTATCGCGGACAGACAGACAGACAGACAGACAGACAGACAGACAGACACACTTTCGCTTATATTATTATAGAAGATAGATGTCCTTACTGCTATATACGTGAATGTACGTGTACAATACATATGTGTATTGTATCTGTGTATGCATGATGTGAGAAAAACATGTGTGTGTGTGACTGTGTGCGTATGTGTCACTGATCTATATAACATGGATCGCGGAAGCCTGGCTCAGCACTGGTTCCAACTGTCCGCCATCTTGCCGAAACCAAAACAAAGCCTTGTTTCTGCGGCTCGCGTTGCTGTCTGGTTGTGTTATCGACGTCAGACGTTGTTATCGACGTTGTGTTGTGACGTCAGGCCAATATATACAATATATTATATACCTGGAAGATCCTGGAGAACCTTGTGCCCAACCCTACTGCTATCAGTGACCTGTCAGCCCAGCATATCAACCCAAGAACTGGTCGCAAGGCAAGGAGGAGAACACTACCATCAGACGCACCAGCCAGGATCAAGACCCTCCTATTAACCAGTCTGCCTCATATTGGGCCAAAACTATTTAACAACCTGCCAGGAAATTAAGGAACCTCACGGAATGGTCAATGGAAAAATTCAAACATCATTTGGACAACCACCTACAAACAATCCCGGATGAACCTCCCGTGCCTGGATATACGTCTGTGAGCAGGGCAGACACTAACTCAATATCGGACCAGGTGAACCTGCAACACAGGGACGCTGGGTTCGGATGCCGCGGTGGAGCACCACGACTGTGAGGGAGTACCCTCAAGACGGAAACAAGTAACAAGTAACACCACACACACACACACGCACCTACCACACACACACACACGCACCCACCACACACACACACACCCACCCACCACACACACACACACGCACCCACCACACACACACACCCGCACCCACCACACACACACACACACACCCACACCCACACCACCCACGACACACCCACACACCCACCACACACACCCACCCACACCCACACACACACCCACACCCACACCCACACCCACACACACACACACACACACACCACACACACACCCACACCCACTCCCCACCCAGCCCATCCACTCTTAATCCATCTACCCACTCCAGTCATCCACCTACTAGTTAAAAAAAAATATAGGTGGATATGGTATACTTTTTTTTGTATAAGTAGATATAGATATAAGTATATTCTTTTATACTTGTTAACAATTAGTGGGGAACGGAAGCAGACCTGAGTGCGGTTATGATACAAATGATCATAGCGCTTCCTAATAAGCGGTGCTTGTTCTAATAGAGATAGCTTTATTTTGCGAAGAAAAAGAAAAGAAAAAAAAAGTATACCTTGTGGTTAAAATTAGGTTAGGTTTCATTACAACCTAGAAGGTTAGGTTAGGTTTCATTAAAACCTTTAAGGTTAGGTTAGGTTTCATTAAAACCTATAAGGTTAGGTTAGGTTTCATTAAAACCTTTAAGGTTAGCTAGGTTAGGTTTCATTAAAACCTATAAGGTTAGGTTAGGTTTCATGTACGAAAGAGTTTCATGTTTCATGTAGATTTTATGTACGAAAATACTCAAAATCAGTGTACGAAACTAAATAAAGTTTAGTAGTAGTAGTAGGTGTTAATAGTACTAGTTGTAGGTGGTAATAGTAGTAGTAGGTGGTAATAGTAGTAGTAGTAGTAGACGTTAATAGTAGTAGTAGGTGGTAATATAGGCTATCACATGCCAGCAGCCAATACCCAGCCACTGCCTGGGCCGGCCCATGTATTTGTTTTGGTTATGACAAGATGGCGGCTGGTGACTTCAGTATCTCGGCCACAGCTAGCCCAGATCCGCGATCCATGTTATATATATCAGTGGTATGTGTGTGTCTGCGTGTATGTGTGTGTGTGTGTGTCATTCACCCATGGTCTTGTCCACGCGAGCTGGCTCGCGATCGCCAGTTTTCACCCTCTCAGTGCGAGCTTGTGTGTGTGTGTGTGTGAATATGATACAATATAATATAATATAATACATTTATTGCTCAGACTTTTACATAAAATGTATGGAGCACAGCTCCTCGGTAATGTAAATATATAGCACTTCTCTATATATAGTTACCTATCTCAATACACCTTTGATATTGCAAAATTATTCGATTTTTTTATATTTATACTGCATCAACATAGTAAATCTGAATTGATTTGTGTTTGTCATATAATAATCAGGGATATTATCTGTTTCTTAACTTAATTATGTCCTGGTTTTGACTCTGGAGCAACATATGGTAATCATCCCCTATCTGTCCACCATTACATTTATAACAGTGACGCTCTTCCCTGCTAATTTGCTGATATCTACCAGTAATAATTGGTAATTGATTAATTTTCTTGTGTGAAATTTACTCATGTAAATACGACTCATTTTACATAATCTTAAAGTAATCGTCCAGACCATTTCATCATTCCTGATTTAATGCAATCAAAGCATAGCCATTAACGAGTATATCAACAATACGTCGTCACTTTTTGTATCCAGTCAGCCGTTTTTAAATAATCCGCAATCAAAATCTGCAAATTCCCCGAGTTTTCAAAACGCTCTCAAGGTTTGCAGACGCTCAGGCTCAGGCTCGGTGACGTAGCATCAGGGAGGCTCATCTTCCCGCGCTGATCAGAGAGAGACGTAAACACAGAGATAAATACAGGGTGTAACACGAGTTTATGCAAATGTTGGTACAGGAGATAGACCGAATTATTCTAAGAACAAAATGCTCTATACCCATATGCTTTCTGAAGCTTCCTTTACGTGACATGGAGTGAGAAATAATTACCGTGGCCGTCATGTAACTCACGGCTAGCGGGAGGCAGGAGGTATGAGATGTGCACTCGCGCGTATGCCCCCCGGTGAAATTATGAATTATCTAATCATAATTTCTACTAGTTATGGACAATTACAGTATCTTATAAGTTTTAACTACACAATCGATATTAATAAACGGCTGTTATTTACCAAATAAGCAGTACATGAGAACAGCAGGGCTGTCATAAGCAATAATGTAAAGGGCTACTTGACATTATGTCGGCGAGGAAGAGGCAAGGTGGGTAGGGATGGGTGCCGTGCGAGGCTACATCAGCTGTGTCCCTCCTTCTCCCGCCCAGGGGCAGTGGCAGTGTTTAGTTTGAGAGAGTGAACTCTGCGGACAATGCCGTACTCCTACAGTAACGTGGAGTATGCGGATATGGTGTTTATCTACGGGTTCTGCAATGGAAGTGCAAATGCTGCCGTACAGGAATACAGAAGAAGATACCCTAACAGAAAATGTCCCAATGTTCAACATTTTACAGGGTATTTCAACACCTTCGTGACAAAGGATCTTTCCCTGGAATGGGTGCAACAGCTGAAAGGATAGGGGAACATGGAAAGGTGAGGCAGATTCTTCATGCAGCGGAAAACAGCCCAGACATAAGCACAAGAAGAATTTCCCTCCGACTTGGAGTTTCTCACATGAAAGCATGGAGGGTGCTGAGAAAAGAAGGTCTTCATCCATATCATCTGCACAAGGTTCAACATCTTCAGGATGGAGATTCAGTGAGGCGATTGGAGTTTTGTAAATCGCTACAAGCAAATTCCCAGCTGTGGAAATATATTTTGTTCACCGATGAGGCCACATTTACCCGTGCCGGAATGCATAATGCTCATAATGAACATTGGTGATCAAAGGAGAATCCTCACAAGATGGTAGAAAGTAATTTCCAGCAAAGATTTTCTATTAATGTCTGGTGTGCATGATTGGTGAGCACTTGATTGGCCCACACATCTTTCAAGATCGCATTAAACGGGGATATTTATGCTAACTTTTTGACAGATCACCTCCCCTCACTCCTAGATGTTCCCCTGGGCACACGGCGCCGACTAGTATTTCAGCATGACGGGGCACCACCACACTTCAGTAAGCAAGTGAGGCAGCATCTTGACCAAACATTTCCTGGACGGTGGATAGGCCGGGGAGGACCACACCCATGGCCTGCCAGATCACCAGACCTAACACCACTGGATTTTTATCTCTGGGGAGACATGAAATCACATGTATACAATAAGAAAAGTGACAACAAGCAAGAACTTCTGGAGAGAATAATGACAGCTTCACAGCACATCAAGAACAAGCCAGAAATTCTAAGAAAAAGTGTTCATTCCATACTTCAGCGAGCGCAACTGTGTATTGAAGCTGATGGTGGCCACTTTGAACACTTGCTGTGATCATCACAACATTAAGGTAAGTCATGATGACAAGAGACAGTACGTAAGAGTAAGTAGATCGAGCTGCCGGGAGATTACTGACATTCAGCTGTAGACGTTGCCACGTAGCATTTTACAGTATTAGTGTGTCAAATTTCAGCTATGCTGTCTTCATGTAATGCTTATCAGTAAATTTAATGAATCTTTGTCTCGTTATAAGATACTGTAATGCTCCCTAATTTGTAACAATCATAATTAAACTAATATTCATAATTTCAGAGATGACCTCGATCCGTAAATAATCCCCATATCCAGAACCCCATATCCAGAATAATACTCCACATTACCGTAAGCGTACAACACTCTACAGCTTATTTCTCTCAAATTGATACTAAATAAGTCATGATTTTAACTCTCTCAAACTAAACACTGTCGCTAATCTGGGCGGGAGAAGGAGGGACACAGCTGATGTAGCCTCGCACGGCACCCATCCCTACCCACCTTGCCTCTTCCTCGCCGACATAATGCCAAGTAGCCCTTTACATTATTGCTTATGACAGCCCTGCTGTTCTCATGTACTGCTTATTTGGTAAATAACAGCCGTTTATTAATATCGATTGTGTAGTTAAAACTTATAAGATACTGTAATTGTCCATAACTAGTAGAAATTATGATTAAATAATTCATAATTTCACCGGGGGACATACGCGCGAGTGCACATCTCATACCTCCTGCCAAGATAAAGAGACAGATAAAGAAAGATAAAGAGACACCTGTTAATCCACCTCGTACTCGGGCTCAAACATATAGGATCCCATGACAATCTGAGGTTCGTTTTCCTCATAGTATACGCGACCAGCGTCATTTCTTTCGGTGTCAGATTGAGCATCGTACTCTAAATCTGTCACAGCGACAGATTCACTGTCTGACACCGAAGTACAATCGCTCATCATAACATTTGCCGACAGGTGCCAGACAGAGTGTCTGCGGGCGTCCCTGTTCTGACGTCATCAATAACAGTCGTAGCCCTGTTGGAGGGAAGAATTTTTTTTTCGCGCGCTTTTTACAAAAGTCGTGTTTTTACGGAAATAAGGCCTGGAAATCAATTATTTTTGGTGGATTAGGTGTTTTGAATGTACATTCAACATAATTCGGCAAAAAAAAAATGGGTCTGGACGACTACTTTAAAAGATATTCTTTAGTATCATAAAGTTTTTTATACATTCTATAACTACTACAAATGGGTTTTGTAGCTAAATTAATATACCTAGTTGTTATGCAAAGATTTTAAAGCTTTTGTTCAACATCTTGCCTAAACCATCTTCGATTATTGAGACATCCGCACACCTCATAAAAACAACTATTTTGTGCTTTGATTGACTATCGAATGGCTTTTGACTATGTAGACAGGTCACACTTATGGACGAAATTACTAAATACAAACAACAATGGAAAAGTTTTGCAGGTATTGCATAGTTTGTACAGTAATGCAAAATCATGTGTAAATGTTGGCAATTCAGATGCTTTATATTTCTCATCTAATCTTGGTGTCAGGCAAGGTGAAAACTGGTCTCCATTACTGTTCTCAATTTACCTTAACGATTTTAAAGATTATATTAGCACTAAATTTTGTGGCCTACCTCTTATTTCAGAAAAAGTGATGGAATTTAGTGACATTGAAATGTACTTTAATTTATACTGTTTGTTATATGCAGATGATAATCTTAAAGCAATCGTCCAGACCATTTCATCATTCCTGATTTGATGTAGTTAGAGTATAACCATTATCGAGTGTATCAACAATATGTTGTCACTTTTTGCATCTAGTCAGCCGTTTTTGAATAATCCGCAATCAAAATCTGTAAATTCCCTGAGCTTCGAAAACGCTGCTGGCAACTGGCAGACGATGCGCCACGGCTCGGTGACGTCACTTTAGGAGGTCTCCTATTCCAGCGTTAATCTAGAAGCACGTAAACACAAGAGATAAATATAGTACTTGAAGAATTTTGGGTGTTTCTGATAGATTTTTTTTGCGATATGGTATACACAATGTGTATGGTCAATGATAGGCTCTGGTCAACGATAGGCCAACGATTCTGGAGCCTCTTGAAAAGGGCGATGTTAGGGCCAGATGATGGACCCATGCAAGCCTCGAAGACATCCTTCAGAACAGCTTCCAGGATGTGGTGGCGGCATGCCAACCACACCAGGGGCTTCTCCAGTGCACGTTCAATCCTGATACACGCTCCTTGAACCATCCCCGTGTTGGCCGCTGTCGTGTCGAATGCCATGCCAATGATGTTGCCCTCCAAGCTGCTTTCCCGCACCAGCTTCAAGACGGTTTCCGCAACAGCTTGCCCTGTCTCGTCTGCAGACACAGGAACACCCAGAAGTTCCTCCGTATCCTCCCCAGACACCAAGACGGCCACCCTCTCCTCCAATGACCTTCCTTCCGCTAGACTGGGTAACAACTTGCCGTCCCAATGCAGGACCAAAGGGACTTCAGGCTTGAAGGAGAGAGACATGGCAATCTTTTCGCGGTTCATGACTCTGGCCCGGTGGATCGACGAACGGGACACAGTGACATGTTCATTGTCGTGGCCGAGGCTCATTGCAGCAGCGGCGTAGGAGGATGTCGCAGCACGGATGGACAGATTGTCGCGCTCCCAAGCAAGGGTCAGCTCCTTGGTGAGCTTATTCTCCTTAGGAGGTCGACGGCGTGGACATTTAGCTGGTGTCGGAGCTTTGAAGTCGTCGTCCTCGGTTTCTTCGTTGGACGATGAGGATGTAGTAGAAGACTCCAAGTCCAAAGCCACGTCACGATCAAGAGTGGATGACGAAGCAGCCGCGTCCTTCTTCTTCATCTCCTCCATCCTTTGTCTCTTACGTCGCTTCTCCTCAGTCGCTCGCTTCAGCTTCTCGTCCACGCCAGCCATCGAGCAGCTCTGCCGGTCCTCCCTCTGAGCCTCCAAGAACGCCTTGTCTTCCTCGGGGATCTTCGCTTCCATTGCCTTGGAATGTGCGATGTCGAACATGTCTTCGAGGCTGTCTCTGAAGATGCATCTCTTCATTTCTTCCGTCTCTGTCTTCCGTGACTTGGATTTCGCCAAGGCGCCGTACTCCTCGTACAGTTTGAGGATCTTCTTCACCCACGACACATCCGACGTCGGAATGTTCGCACGTCGCCACACTTCCATGACCTTCTCAGCGGTAGAAGCTGCTGCAGCAAAAAGAACCTCCCTAAGATCTTGTGGTGGAACAAAAACACCTGGAGAACCTCGCCTCTCGACGGAAGACGAATCCCCGGGAATGACGATGTTGGGGACTTCTCCAGTAGCCATACCACGTCCGTAGATCGTCTTTCACACGCCATCACGTTAGACCTGGATACACAAAAGAGACCAGAATACAGTTTATTTTTATTTTACATCGATAAATACATACATAGGCATTAGCTACATTATTTATAGTGATGGAAATACAAGGGATACGGCAGGCACACACCTAAAACGACTAAGTTCACACACTAAGATAGTTGTAATATAGATGTAGTGAGAAACAAACCGACACAAAGGACACCACACGCGACAACGACACACGCAACAACTACCTCACTCTCTGACGCCGAGCAGAAAACTGAACGAAATGCGCGACCAGTAAAACACGAGAGAGGAAGCTGAAAGTTTTCCTGTTTGAACTTGTCACGACAGGGAACAAGGGCAACATGTGCTGGAGTGTGTCCGATACTCTTCGGTTTCTTGGGACACCCTAATACACATGCATCCTTGATGGGTGCAGCAAGAAAGCTGTACCTTTCCAGATAAGTTTGCACACGTATCAGACCAATAGGCGAGAAATATGTAAAAAAAAAATGTGCGCCGGACGGACGTTGCTGTGTTGGGGTGAAGGTAGGGAAACGGGGGTGGGTGTTGGTGGTTGGGAAAGGGGGTGGGTATTGGTGGTGGGGTTAAGTGGGTGGATGTTGCTGGTGGGGGAAGTGGGTGGATGTTGGTGGTTGGGAAAGAGGGTGGGTGTTGGTGGTTGGGGAAGTGGATGGGTGTTGGTGGTGGGGAAGTGCACGTGGATGTTGGTGGTTGGGGTAGGGAGTGGGTGTTGGTGGTGGGGGAAGTGGGTGGATGTTGGTGGTTGGGGAAGGGGGTGGGTGTTGGTGGTGGGGGAAGTGCACGTGGATGTTGGTGGTTGGGGTAGGGGGTGGGTGTTGGTGGTGGGGAAGGGGGTGGGTGTTCGGTGGTGGGGGAAGGGAGTTAGTGGTTGGGGAAGGGGATGGGTGTTGGTGGTTGGGGAAGGGAGTGGGTGTTGGTGGTGGGGGAAGGGGATGGGAGTTAGTGGTGGGGGAAAGGGGTGGGTATTGGTGGTGGGGTTAAGTGGGTGGATGTTGGTGGTTGGGGAAGGGGGTGGGTGTTGGTGGTTGGGGAGGGGGATGGGTGTTGGTGGTTGGGGAAGTGGGTGGCTGTTGGTGGTGGGGGAAGTGGGTGGATGTTGGTGGTGGGGGAAGGGGATGGGTGTTAATTGGTGGTTGGGGAAGGGGGTGGGTGTTGGTGGTTGGGGAAGGGGTTGGGTGTTGGTGGTTGGGGAAGTGGGTGGGTGTTGGTGGTTGGGGAAGGGGGTGGGTGTTGGTGGTTGGGGAAGGGGATGGGTTTTGGAACTGGATATGTGGGTGGGAACGGGGGAGGGTGTTGGGGAAGGGGATGGGTGTTGGAAGTGGGGATGTGGGTAGGAACAGGAATGGGTGTTGTGGGATGTGGGTGGGTGTTGGGGATGAAGTAGAGTGAATAATTGCAGATTCTTGAAGGACTCCAGCATACCCCTCTCTCTCTCTCTCTCTCGCTCGGTGAACACCTAAAGTGACGTCATCAATAATATTCGCGGGCCTGTTGGAGGGATGAAACATTTTTTCCCGCGCTTTTTACAAAAGTCATGTTTTTACGGAAATAAGGCGTGGAAATGAATTATTTTTAGTGGATTAGGTGTTTTGAATGAACATTCAACATATTTATGCAAAAAAAAATGGGTCTGGACGATTACTTTAAGAGGATTCTAAAGTTAAATAAGTCTACATCAACTTGTATGTTATATGGTGAAACAGGATTTAGTAAGCCCTCAGAATTAATAGAAATCAGGATGATACATTTTTGGTATCAAATTGATAATGGTATGACAGTAAGATTTCAAATATTCTATACAAATTTATCAAAAATATGTATGACTTAGATATCTATAAGTCCCCATGACTAGAACATATAATTAAACTATTAAACTTCAATGGAATGTCAAACATTTGTAATCAGGATGTAAATATTAATGGCAACTGGCTGAAAAATTCATTTGGATTAAGAACTTCCGATATACACAAACAAAAATGGTTAGAGGAATTGCATAGTAGTTTAGCATGTATAAACTACATAATGATGACCACAGATTTAAAGTTACAAAATTATTAGTTAGTTCTACCTAAGCAATACTCCACCAGTATATGTATGTTTAAGTGTGGAAATCATAGATTACCTATAGTTACAGGTAGGTATAGCAATATTGACTTGGAGGAGAGAAGTTGTACCTTATGTGATACCAATGATATAGGAGATGAAATTAATTATTTATTTAAATGTCCTTTATTAATGATAGCAGAATGAAATACATTAAGAGATATTATTATTCTAATGTAAATGTCATAAAGATACGTGACTTATTCAATTGTAAACATTATAGCAAATTGTAAAATTTTGCCAAATTTATGCAGGTAATTGTCACCTACTTTAATGAACATTAGTTTTTGATATTTGTACTGTTAGTTCTTAAGCGCTGTCTGTACTCAATGATGATTTATTTATTGTACTCCCATACCCCGTTTGGGGTCGCCTGAGTTAAATAAACCTTCAAACCTTCAAACCTGACATACCACACTCATTACATATGCTCCTTATACAATCCAACCATGGTGATGAGTAAACACCAGATATGTTTAACTGTAACAAACACTTATAAATAACGTAACTCAATTTTGTATTTTTTTCCGTGATAAAATTTGACCAGAAACTAATCATACTGCATTTAATACTAATTTCCAGTGGATATACTCCTAGCTCACCATATACAATGTCCGTGCTTGTATACCTATACACCTTTTCTTGTTAATGCATTTAGTATTGTTATTTTACTTGGACAAAGTGTATCTTATTTTTTGTTATAACGTAAAAAATTATGTAAAACTGGTACTTTGTCAATAAACTACTACTACTACATACAAAACATGCTTCAAAAACTCCATCTGTAATTATTACAACTCCCCTGCAATACCATTACCCCATTATAATAATAATAATAATAATAATTTTATTCTCGCCCGGAGGCATACAGACAAAAAACAAAGCAATAAGAACAAGCCAAGGAGTAAACTTAAGTACTAGAGCTAAAACAAAGAACAAGAACAAAGTACAGGCACATTAGGGGACATAGTATCAAAGTACATAGAAAAGCATACATGGACACCTGTGCTAACCCACATTCTGCACAAACAGCAGACCCAGCCACCGCTGTTGTATAGGTCCACATACATAGACCGAGCTCTGCCTGACAGAGGTGATGATGGAGTTCGTAGAGAGCTTCACCCTACTCCTTAAACTGAACACGCAGTGTCGACGGATCACATCCCGATTGTTCACCACGTTCCTAGCGAAAGCCAGGGACGAGCTGCACCACCTGGGCAGCCCCAGAAGCCTCTTAAGGATGTCATTGTGACAGACCTTAAGGCGGTTCATAGTGGCCACCTTGTACCGCGACCACAGCGAGTTGCAGTATATAGAGTAGCAGTGACTCCCGAATAACTCCATCTTCACCGCTCTGCTACAGTAGGAGAATTTCCTCTGTAGAGTATTTCCCACGACAAGAAGCTTGGTGGTCTGCTTGATGATATCATTATCATCAGTCATGTCGTGGGATATAACATGGCCTAGGTATGCGAATCTATCCACAAAAGTGAGGGCAGACCCACCGAGCCATGCTGTTTTCAGGTAATTCACCTGAGCGCGTGCCGGTGATACTTCCATGCACTCTGTCTTAGTGGTGTTGTAGACAATGTCATGCTTGGCAGCATACACCTGACACACATTGATAAGGTCCTGCAACGCATCCGCAGTGGGTGCGAGCAGTACCTTATCATCAGCATAGCTCAGTGAGTTGTACATGCACATGCATATGTCATTACAGGTATAACCATACTGTTATACATTTGAATTTGTATATCAACTGATTAATCATATATACGGGAAGTACCAATTATTGCGTACAAGGACCTGGCTGTTTGTCCCTTAAGCTCCCCTTTCCTAAACCTACCATTAAAATTAAATAATATACCCATGTACTTATATTCACTAACTACCTCAATTTCCTCTCCACCAAGTGAAAACACACACAGTGTGTGTGTGTGTGTGTGAATGTGTGTGTGTGTGTGTGTGTGTGTGTGTGTGTGTGTGTGTGTGTGTGTGTGTGTGTGTGTGTGTGTGTGTGTGTGTGTGTGTGTGTGTGTGTGTGTGTGTGTGTGTGTGTGTGTGTGTGTGTGTGTGTGTGTGTGTGTGTGTGTGTGTGTGTGTGTGTGTGTGTGTGTGTGTGTGTGTGTTGTTACGATCTCCCCTTTGAGTAAAGACGAAAATAATTTTAAATTTAGAAAATTATTTAGAAACCCAAGCTCGAAGGGAGTCGATTTCAGAAGAAAATAAATAAGAAACCAGTAGGTTATACATTTAATTAATAAAAAAAGATACAAAGAAAAGAACTGAACACAGGAGTAAATCCAAAAATAAAATCGATAGATAATGGAACGATAGATAAATCATGACAGATAAAAGAACTATATGTACATTTTATTACATTTAAACTATATACACACTGATACTGACCAGAATACGCAATGATTAAGGATGTGCACGCTCACTGTGACTAGTCCAGGTGCTCTGTAGCTATGTATGTGCCAGCACTTAAATAGTTTACGCCTAATCTCCCCAACCCATTCCAACAACCTACAACCCTCGTCACCGGCTTCCCACATTCTCTCATTAATGTGATACAAAGGACCTTTAACTCTGTGTGCAAAAAAGAGCTCGTACGGGCTAAAAACTGTAATTTCAGACGGCATGTCCCTCATGACAAACAAAAGATAGGGTAAGTTCGCATCCCAAGGATAAGCAAGTTCCATAGCAAATTTGCGGATGATGCACATCAATGCATCAGTGCAGGGTGACTACGCTCCACCGTTCCCTGACTCTCTGGGAGGTATGGACTAGAGCTTGAGAGCTTAATTCCCATCGACCTCACAAACTCCCGAAAAACTTTACCAGCTAAATAAGAAGCTCCATCCGTTTGAACTCGGCTCGAAAGACCAAAGGTAGCAAAAAAGTCTTAAACATGACTTTAGTCACGGCTGTCGCCGAGAGCTTCCTCAGAGCAGTAGCGTGCACATAGCGTGAGGCGGTGTCGATTGTTGTTACGATGTACTCGTGACCCCTTGTAGTTTTAGGCAGATAACCTATACCATCTAATTGGATTCTAGCAAAAAGGTTCGGGCAGGTGGGGAATTTTCACTAGGTGTGCCGGCTGAATCTTTTGGTGGGGCTTGCCTACCTTCTGACATATATGGCACTGCCGACAGTGCCTGTTGACGGCGCACAAAGGGAAAGTTTGTGGCATTTCTGATTATAACTGCAACAAAGCTGTCGAAGCACCGGGCTGTGCCTGCAGCAACGGCGGGGACTGATTACCCATCTTTTTGCGGCCTAAATCATTACCAAGAATTGGTTCCGCGCCCTGTACTGGTAATTCTTTCACAATGGCTACTTGAGCCATTCCTATAAAACAGTTAGAATCCATAGTTATTTGCACTAACGGTGCTGAACTATTCCCTCATATAGAGGATAAAACACGTAATTCCCTGTCTCTTCTCCGGCAACAATACCTGCCCGGATCAGAGTCAGCAGCGCCCCTGAGTCGCGCAAAATAGTGACTGGGCTTGACTCCCCGCCTCTCGACACTGTGCCTAAGTAGATAAAAGCTCCGTAACCAGTTTCGGGCTTGCTGGCGTGAGGTGCCTCTACAGTCGGGCACACTGCTTCCTCCTTCTCTCCTTGGAGATGTATCAAACCCACTGGTTTGACAGCTTCGCATGGTTCGCCACCAGTTCCTTGCTTCTTGCTAATAGTATAAACTGGTTTCTGCTTACCGTTTTAATGAAGCAGACGCCAGCATAAGTCAACTTTATGTCCTGTTCTGCCATATGAATTACACCTGAAAAGAACTGCCTTGTTAATTACAGAAGAGGGTTTCGAAATATCCTGGGTGGGTGTGCGTGGTCCAGGCTGGCCATGTGATTATTGTCTTAGAAAGACTTCTCTTCGTAGAAAAAGAGCTAGAAGACCAGTTCCCCTGACGAAATGGGTAGGTGTGTCTTTCTCTCCTTACCAACATGTACTACTTATCTGCTAGGGTTGCTGCTTCCTCAACTGTTTTACTTTTCCAATAAATATGTAGCTACTTCACGAGGAACTATATTTGAAAACTCCTCAATTAACATTAGCTCCACCAGCTGATCGAATGTTTCTACCTCAGTCGCCCTTCGCCAGCTTGCAAATGCTTCCCTCTTGGCACGGGCCATATGTAAATGGCTCCATTCAGGGTGTTTTCTCAGTACCCTAAAAATCTGCCTGTATGCTTCGGGTACTAACGAATATGTATTAAGGACCTGGTTCTTTACTTTCTTGTACTCCTTTGCATCATCGTCTGGAAGAGACATATACAGCTTCAACGCCTTTCCTTTTCTGTTATGTTGCAAGAGTAACGTCCAATGACAACGAGGCTAAGAAAGATGCGTTGCCAATCGCTCGAAACTAGCGAAAAACTCATCCATCTGACTTTCCTGATAAGGTGGAATTAATTTGAGTGTCTTCTCCAATATCAAAGTTAGCAATGCCAGCAAACCGAGCAAACCTATCTACAGTTGGCTAAGGAGAGAGAGAATATACTTACCATACATACGCATCACCTCTTCTTCCTAGCCACACACAACACCACAAGTTACACTTCTACTCAAGCTGTGACCACGGTCACTCCCTCTCTGACCCTGACCTGTGACCTAGAAGCATGTGGGCCACGTGATCAAGGAGTGTTACTTGTGGTGTTGTGTGTGGCTAGGAAGACGAGGTGATGGGTATGTAAGGTAAGATAAGAATGTTCTCTCTCTCCTTAGCCAACTGTAGGTAGGTTTGTTCCGTGCCGTCGGAGCTTTTAATAGTAATGTTGCTGTCGTTAGGATAGCTTTGGGGATGATCTGTGGACAGAGGTAGAACGTTGTGTTTTCTAGCATGTGATTTCGACCGACTTTGTTTTTTATTGAACGTACTCCTTGCACTGTTCGGTGTTTTGGTGTTTGGTGTTTTGTGTCTGGCCTAGTGGCCCGATTTTCTATTTTATGTGTTTTTTGTTTGTGATAGATACGTTAATTTTGTGTGTCAGTCGGATATCATTTTGCTGTTAGTTTCTTTCAGTTACTTTTCTCATCTTTTGTAAATTTTAGTGACTTTACCTTATTTTTAACTCACTCTACTGCGAGTTGCTTGAGCTGGCACATCCTTAATCTTTACGTATTCTGGTCAGTATCAGTGTGTATATAATTTTAATGCAATAAAGTTTGATATAGTTCCTTTATCTATCGTGTTTTTCTTTTCTTATTTCCTCCTGTGTTCAGTTATTTTCTTTGTCTTTTTGTATTACTTAAATTATTTACCTTTTTTTTTTGCCCATCGAGCCAGAGACCCTCAAGACAGAGGCGCTACCTGCTCTTTTGTCATGCCTTCACAGGTTGTGATACGGTTTCAGCAATCGAGGGCCACGGGAAAACCACTCTATTTGACAGGTTTGGTTTCAGGGAACATTAATGAACACATGGACATCTTCCTTGACGTACGGGCTACTAAGGACAAGGTTATCGGGGGTGGTATTGCGATTTTCGAGCACATTTACCATGCACCAGGTACTACTTTGGGTGCAATTCGATACATGTTCTCGCGGAAGCCGGCGGCCGGGCTGATCAAACCAGAGACTCTACCTCCAACAGAGGGTGCAGCTGCACAACATTCTCTCCGTGCCTATCTCCAAACCCGGGACTGGATGCTGCTGTCATGCCGGGTGCCAGGGGTTAACGTAAAAGGGGAAGACCGCAATGAATCAATGTTTTTACTCACACAGAAGCTCATGTTTGTCTAGTTTTGTCAGATAGGTGTAAGCAGAAGGAGTTGTGAGGCCTGATTGTGATGCCCGGGGTTGTGGAGTTTATTGGTTGTGGAGAATGTGCGTATAGGGGCATGCATAACTTTTGGGAGGGGGGGTTGAGTGTAAGAGGTGCAAACTTAGGTTTAAAGTTCGCGGGCGGAGGGGAGCGGCCGTAAAACTCGCGGCCAGGGGGAACGGCTGTAAAACTTGCGGGAGTATGTCGCGTGGGTAGAGGGAAAGGACTTGCTTTGTGTCCACCCTGCCCGCCAACATGGCTCACCTCCGCTAATCCCAACCACTCTCTCCTGCAGGTAGGAATCCTTGTTTTGTTAGTGTTGGAAATTTGGAAGGTGCTGTAAGGAACTGTGCGTAGTGTTTTAAGTGGGAGAAGTGAGTGAGAAATTAATGTGGGTAAGTGAAATAAGAGAGGGAAAGGACTTGCTTTGTGTCCACCCTGCCCGCCAACATGGCTCACCTCCGCTAATCCCAACCACTCTCCTGCAGGATCCAAATTCTCCTCCAAAAAGACCATGTACCCAACACCCATGCATATGTTACACCACAGTGATCACGAAACTTGTATCATGTCGTGTCTTGAGACCATGGCTGAATATTTAGCAGCCACGTGGCCCTCAGTGGGAAGTTTCTCGTAGTCTTTATGGGTGAATAGATTAGTTAATCATTCACCACTTACTGTGGGAGGGGATTTGGTATGTTAGGAACTGATTCGATCACGAACCAGTGTCTTTGTGGATTATAATTATTATTTAGTTGGGTTATTATGTCCTTGGTATAATAATCATGTGTTCTGAAATTATATCCTTTTGGTAAATACTAAAAATGTAGTATCTTTTCCTTTCCTAATTCGCTGTGAAGTGGTGGGTTGATCAGTGGTGAACATAAGAACATAAGAAAATAAGGAAGCTACAAGAGGCCGCGAGGCCTACACGTGGTAGTTCCTGTCACCTAACACTACCTACATCCACCTTTCATCCCCATCCATGAACTTATCCAGCTCCCCTTTAAAGCTCCCTAATGACTCCGCACTAACTACCTGTCTACTGAGACCATTCCACTCATTCACCACCCTATTTGTGAACCAGTTTTTCCCTATTTCCTTTCTAAATCTACGCTTTTCCAGCTTGAATCCGTTACTTCTTGTTCTACCCTGGTTAAAAGCCGTAAGAACTTTTCCTACCTCTCCTTTATTAAATCCCTTTATCCACTTAAAAACTTCTATCAGATCGCCCCTTACTCTGCGTCTCTCGAGTGAGTGTAATTTTAATAACTTCAATCTCCTCTCATAACTAAAGTTACGCATCCCTTGTATCATTTTGGTCATCCTTCTCTGCACTTTTTCTAACAACACTATATCCATCCTGTAATATGGAGACCAAAACTGAACTGCATAGTCTAGGTGAGGCCTGACTAGAGCCAGATAAAGCTTTAGAATAACTTCCGCACTTCTACTTTTAACACTTCTGGTAATGAATCCTAATACTCTATTAGCTCTATTTCTGGCCTCAATACATTGTTTCCTAGGTCGGAGGTCTGGGCTCACCCTCACTCCAAGATCTTTTTCACCTTCTGATCTTTTCAGCGATACATTGCTTATGGTGTATCTATTACCAGGGTTTTTTCTACCAACATTCATAACGCTACATTTATCAATATTAAATTCCATCTGCCATCTGACTGCCCACTCGTTAAGTTTATCTAAGTCTCCCTGCAATATGTTTACGTGGTGGTGGTGGTGCTCACTCCTTAACACGGGAAACTAACAACTTACTCCACGTTCCTTAGCTTTCGAGAGAATACGGCCTAAAAGTAACATGACGCTACCATTTCATGTTTAATTGGGGATTTAATAATAATAAAAGGGATTTAAGGCGGAAGCAGCGGGATTCATTCATTCATTAATATTATGGTTAAATTAAATTTCGTGCCATCACACTGCTGCAGAGCATGTCTTTGGACCCCAGTGACTATGGATGGACGGTAGGCGTTCATGGTTATGAGCCGGTTCCAACACTAAATCCCATGGCTCCTGAGGAGCTGCTCCAGTTCACGAGCTGCAATGGACCCTACCCATAACTACGTCACGTTTTTTTTACATCGGTGCATGATAAGGATATCGGGGATAAGGCGGGGTCGCCGCGGGTGGACCTACGAAGGGAAAACTACGGCGATGGAAGAATTTCGAGTTATTTTGCGTGAAATTGATATTCCAGGTGCTATATTACTGTGCTCTGTTCTCGCTGACAACACTATAGAGAAGACCTGAGGTAATGGCTGATGTGCAGAGGCTTCTAAACCAAGAAAACAGAGTCATAACAGAGCCTCGTCAACCTCTAACGGGTTAACAGTATAGTTTGTGCAGTGTTGTCTATTATAAGTTAACCGTTAACTTATAATTAGACGACACTGCGCACACTATTCACAATTTCATATAATTAACACATAATGATTTTAACTAATAGTAACACTGCGTATGCATGATACAGATAAGAGCAAGTTTTCCATAAATATTGTTAACTTTTATAATATACTAGCCGTAAAGCCGCCCTCCGGGCGGACTTTTTGGCTAGCTCCTGCGGAGGGCTATTGGTGGGCCTTCGGCCCACAAACACAGACTCTCCAGATAGCCCCTTCTAGCTTTCCTGAAATCATGGATGTAGAAATGTATGCATTAACCTATTCACATCACCCCCAACCCATTCACTCACCCATTACCCATCACCCCCCACCCATTCACTCACCCATTACCCCCCACCCACCACCCATTCACTCACCCATTATCCATCACCACACACCCATTCACTCACCCATTACCCATCACCCCCCATCTATTCCCTCACCCATCACCCATCACCCCCCACCCATTCACTCACCCATCACCCATTACCCATCACCCCACCCATTCACTCACCCATTACCCATCACCCCACCCATTCACTCACCCATTACCCATCACCCTACATCAAGGTTTCCTCAATTCTCGCAACCCACTTTTTTTTCACAATTCTCGCTAATAGGCTGCTAAAAAAAAAAAAAAAGTGATCATCTCATAAATGGGCTTAAAACCTTCCCCTGCTCGAGCCGGTTCCAAAACTGTGCCATATGAGGGGATTCCGCCACAGGGGGCGGCACCTGGAGCGGACACACACACACACACACACACACACACTTTCGCTTATATTATTATAGATTAAATTGAACTAGAAAGAAAAAAATTAAGCATCACTATTTATCATCCTGTATTTATTCATGTAAAACTTTGTAACATGTACTGTACATACCCAGTAAACGTCTTCTTTCCAACGTGGCGAACAGCATGGTGGCAGATGAGTTTTTGGTGAAGGACCTTCCTTTCTTTCGCGGGATACACGTATGTAACGTTGAAGCACGTGTTAGTTATGTCCGTATATAAGTTCTTCCAATGCTGAAAATCTTCTTTTGTTCTAGCACTTATGCGGAAACGTACAGTGTTATCCTTCTCCGTTATACCTGTAGTGAAAAACCTTCCTCTTCAAAATCTAGCACTTCCGTATATGTTCAATCAATCATTTGGGGCATACGCGGGGGGCGCGTCGCCTCGCCCACCCTACGACGCCACTCCCGGGGGTCACCAGTCTAGGGATGTGCACCGGTATCCGGTATACCGAAATACCGGTATTTCGGTGCCGGTATTACCGGTATTACCGGTATTTTGGTTTTCCGGTATACCGGTATCGGTAAAAGTATATCATCGGTATACCAATCAATCATTGGGGGCATACGCCGAGGGGCGCGTCGCCTCGCCCACCCTACGACGCCACTCCCGGGGGTCACCATGCGCGAGTCCCCATGCAGGCTCCTTTCTCACACCAAGCAACTTCCGACAAGAGACACCAACTTGCCCCAGCCATGAGCCTTGTGGGCGCCCCCTTGGCCTCCTCCACGCCGGATTGTCTCTTACAGATACAACCCGATGGGAAGGATCGGTTTCAGGGTAGCGTGCTACATGCCCATATAGCCGAGGTTGGCGCTGACGGACTATGCAGGTAATAGACCTCGATTCAGTCTCACGGTGCAATCGCTGATTTTACACGTAATCATCCCAGCGATACCCCATGATTCTGCGAAGACACTTATTACCAAAGGCATCGATTCGTCTCTTCAAGTCGCTATTTAGTGTCCATGTCTCACAACCATAGAGTAAGACAGGGATCACAAGCGACTTGAAGATCCGGATCTGTGTCCTCCTGCACAGGTACCGAAAGCGCCAAATACTCCTGCTGAGCGACTCCATAACACCGTGAGCCATGCCAATACGCCATAAGACATCTTGACGTGACTCGCCGTCATTATGGACTGCGCAACAAGGTATGTAAAACTTTCCAAGATCTCAATGTCCTCGCCGCACGCATGAACAGAATGTACTGTTTCATCTAGTAATCCTCCAAACACCTGGACCTTGGTCTTAAGCCAGGAGACCTCAAGTCCCAAAGGCTTTGCCTCCTCGTGCAGCGCCTCGAGAGCCATCACCAGGACCTCCAGTGACTCAGCAAAGATTACTGCATCATCGGCACAGACAAAATCAGTGATCTTGGTGCTGCCGAGGGATGATGCTCCACAATCACTTTGATCTACAACTTTGCCCAATAACCAGTCCATGCAAGTGTTGAAAAGTGATGGGGCAACGACGCACCCCTGCCTCATTCCTGTATTAAGAGGAAAGAAGCTGGATACACCTCCTCCACACTTCACAGCACTCAGTCCCAGAATACAGACCAGTCATCAAACCAATAGTCCTTGCAGGAATCCTGCGAAGTCGCAGAAGATCCCAGAGTGACTTACGATGCACTGAGTCAAACACATTTTTGAGATCAACATAGGCTGCAAGCACCCCCTGTCGAGTCGAAATCCACGTCGGCGTTCCACCAGGACATATAGTCAGGACGGCGTTCGGTATACCGGTATCGGTATATTATTTGGTCGGTATTGGATTTCGGTATCATGTTTTATTTTCTCTATTATTTTCTCGAAACAGACTCCTGACTAGTACCAAGACCAAGAACTGACTAGTGACTACTCCGACTGCCGAGACGCGTATGGTAGCGTAACGTTCATTGGCTCAGAATCTGAGGCGCGTGTTATCATTGGCCGGTTTGCACCTCAGCTGACAATACCGTGCTGTGAAACCTCCCTCCCTCCCTCTCTGGCCCTGCCGTCTCTCTCTCTCTCGGCGCCTCAGACTTGGATTTGCCTGCTATTCTGAAAAAGCAAACCAACACACCTTGCCAGTATTATGGGCACATTAATGCCAATTCTCTTATGCATTACGTACATTCGGATTGTACAGTCGTGTAACCAGAAATTAGCAAATAAACCGTTACGACCACCTTCATCCCTACAACCCCCACCTCCCATGCTACATCCACCCCCGGCCCCGACTCCCCAGTCTCTCCCCTCCCCACTCTCTTCTCCATCACCTGCACCATCCACCCCATAAGTAGTATGTGATGGTCTACCCCTGAGGTAGACCTTCACAGAAAACGGACCTTACGTATCACATAGTTGCCACTGTAAAAATCCAGCCTGCGCCACCACGAGCGAGGGCCAACCATCTATAGTACAGCTGGTAATCTCTCATATCATAAGAATTGTGCAAATTATGATTAAAGCATGAAATTTCTACCAGTGTTAGTTAATGCCATAAGCTTCATTTTCAGATCGGGAAGTAAGGCAGATTTGACCTCTGAGGACCGTGAGAGGTCAATGACCTCAAAGTATCAAAATATTGATGTTTGGCGTCATTGGTTAATGGTAAACATGTTTATGATGTACGTACAAACCATGCATTTGTGTTCCAATAAAACACAGCGTTGGTAATTATTTACAGGTGTCTACCTTTGACCTCTGAGGACAGTGAGAGTCAATTACCTCAACATATCAAATATTGATGCCAATGAATGTAAACTGTGGTGACTGGTACTAACACAATTGTTGTACTTGTGTGTTGCAGGATTCCCTGCCTGATGATCGAAGCCAAGATACAAGCATCCCAGACCTGATCGTCACTATGGTAAAGCGTCATATCCTCATAGACCCAGCCTAGCCTCTACGTCCAAGCAATCAAGACCACCCCCAAGAACTAACTGGGAGCTTTGTATTCTTTGCCAAGCAGAGACAGATGAACCTTTGCAGTGCCCACTAAGATCAACCATGAAACCGAGTGGTAGTTGCTATGCATCATTGACAGAAGACCTCCAGTTCAAGGGACTTCGGCACATGTCATGGAACTCAACGTGAACAGACTGGATGATGGCGATGGCGTAGAAGCTACCTTGAGGACACACAGTGCTCAGTGGAAACAAGAAATGTCGTTTAAAGTTTAACAAAAAAATGTTTGACCAGCAGAGCAGAGCAGAATCAGCTTCAGGACAGCAATCTAGTACCGGTACTCCAACCGTGCACACACGATCAGCAGCTGCCCACAGGCTTCCACAGTCAACCGAGCCTATCTGTTTCTTCTGCAATAAGCCAGCTGGCACTGCAGACTTGCACGAAGCAGCTACAAAGGAAATTGACAAGAACGTTCGGAGATGTGCCACTGAATTGGGGGTCACTGAACTGCTTGGCCAAGCTGTCTGCAGGAGACATGATTGCCATCGAGGCAAAATACCATCGCAACTGTCTCCGTGCATTATACAACAAAATCAGACCAGCCGCACTCAAGGACGAGGATGCGGATCAGGACATGCATGCAGATGAGGACAATGCCCCTGTATTTAAACTCTCTGACGTGGCTAACCTCTACAAGACGAGACTGGAGCAGCTGGGTGCCACGGTAACCAACAGAAGACACACAACCAGACTGAAGGACAGACTTCTTTCTGTGCTTTCTGATCTGAGAGCCCATTCTCAGGGCCGAGACACACTTCTCTTGTTTGAGAAAGATATAGGTCCCGCCCTGAAGAGGCCTGTGATCATGACAGTGATGCCATGCACCTAGTAAGAGCAGCACAGGTAGTACGTAGATAAATGTTTCAGACCAGGTTCACCTTTGACGGGTCCAACAATCACAGTTCCACGCTGACTGCCAGAAATATTCTGTGACACCATCCCTCCTTGCTCTGGTGAACATGATCCTCGATGGGGCGAACATCAAGCACCAGACTAAGTTGGCCAACACAAGCACCACAACTGCTGCTCTTACAGTATCGCAGCTACTGGTGTTCAACAGTGTAAAGCATGCACGCAGTGTGGAGTCAACCTCAGTGCGCCACAGCCGCGAGAGAGAAATCCCACTCCCACTCTACTTGTCCCTCAAGATTCACGCTGTGACCAGGAGCAGAGGTCTGATTGACACACTGTTCAGCCTAGGGATGTGTGTGTCATATGATAGATTACTACAGCTCACAGGAGACATTGCCAATGGTGTCTGCCAGCGCTTCAACATGGAAGAAGTTGTTTGCCCACCCAAGCTGCGCAAGGGACTGTTCACTACTGGGGCTGTCGATAATATTGACCATAACCCCAGCTCTACGACAGCCAAGGATTCTTTTCATGGCACAGGTATCTCCCTAAAGGGATGTACCGGCCGCTGCAAGTGCACCAAGGCTGCACTCAAGTGCACTGCATTATATGCATGTTCGGGAGACTGTTAGGTGCAATCAGACACCTTTATATTTATGCGTCTATATGGATAATGTGTGTGTATTACATGTACCGGTATGTACTATACATGTGTCTGAGGTAACTGACTTCACTGTACTTTAAGCTTATAGACTATGTTCAGTGCACATTGAAAATTAAGGTTGCACAGATGATCTTACAACACGATTTCATGCAAGCTGTTCTGGACACCACAATAACCTAAATGTGTATTTCAATAAATTAGTTTTCTGAGGTAACTGACCTCATTTAAAGCACTTGTTCAGTCATGATTGCAACCTGTGATTATGTATAAATAGGCTCTGCAGAAGATAAAGGGACCAACACATGGCAACATACCTTTTTAATGATTCCCAAAACAGACAAACTGCACCAGAATCGTGAAAAAATGACAATTTCATGTAATTGAGGTCATTGACCTCTCACTATCCTCAGTGGTCAAATCTGACTTATCTCTTGATCTGAAAATGAACCTTATGGTATGTACTAACACTGGTAAAAATTTCATGCTTTAGTCATAATTTGCACGATTGTTATGATTATCTGCTGCACTACTAAGCCCTCAAAAGAAAAAATAATAATAGCCTACAGGCTTTATAGGATCCAACGTGAAACACACACACACACACACACACACACAAGCACACACACACACACACACACACACACACACACACACACACACACACACACACACACACACACACACACACACACACACACACACACACACACACACATACACACACATAAAGACACACACACCCATACATAAACACACACAGGCACACTCATACACACACACACACACACACACACACACACACACACACACACACACACACACACATACACATAAAGACACACACACACACACCCATACATAAACACAGACAGACACACTCATACACATATACACACACACACACATACACGCACAAACACACACAGACACGGACACACAATATTATTGTACATTGGTAGTAGTGATTGAAACAATAATAATTACTTTATTGAATACTACACTAATAATAATGATGTAATAACACTTATATAATAATTAAAGCACTAATGATTATTATTACAATAATAACAAGTGATAATGATAGTCATAAAATATAATGAAAATGTTTAAAGTTGTGAAAATAGTATTAATGATAATGAAAAAAAGGGCATTGAAGACTATAACAAATAGTAATTATCAATATTATTATTAATATAATTACAGTTATTATTATTATTATTATTATTATTATTACTGATATCTTCATTATTATTATTATTAAGATTATTATCATCATCATTATCATTATTATTTTTTTTTGTGTTAATCATAATTATTATTATTATATTTAGGTTATTATTATTATTATTGTAGAAATTTATGCTACAAGCACATAGTAATTTGAGGTCTTACTTACACAAAACCCATCGTCTATCTCATCCCGACACAATACCCCAACTAGTCAACTAACTAGGATACTTATCGGTGGATAGTGGGGTTAGTTAAGGGGTAGTTATCTCCTGGAATTATAATATCCCCAGTATAGTCCTCACCATTGACCTCAATTAGTTTTAGGATCTCTCTATCAGCGGGAAGTTCAGGGGGACCTAGATAGGCGACTAGTCTACCTTCAGATCTATTATATTTATTGAGAGATTTGAGGTAATATATGACTGCCTGTCTACCATGATGTATCCAAAATTGACACCTGATATCGGCTAATATTGTAGCCATTCCGCCATGTAATGAGTTCCTATGATATTCTTCCACCAACAATTTCGTAAGAAGATGGCGTTTGGGAGTTAGTATGGGATGGCAGGCGGTATTTGGAAGATCAGCTTTCAAATTTCGTCCGCGACACCTAATTATGCCCTCATGATCAAGGTACAGACCTAATAATTTGGTCAATTTGTTCCTATGGGGGCTGGCTGAGGTCAAGAGCTGATATTCCTCAGGAAATACCTGCTTTTGTATTGTTCTGACCCAAAACTTCAAAGGATCAGAGCTATCTCTTTTAATGGATTTGAAGACTAAATTAGTAGTCTTGATTAGCTTGCTCAATAAGGAAAACCTTTCTATGTCTATCACAGGATCTGGGATCAATTCAGGTTCCCTTATTATATCTACAGATATGTCTGGCTGAGTGGAAATCTGTTTAGGAACAATATTACACTCTTTCAGCCAGGTAGGGACTTTAAACCATAATCTTGTGTTCAATTCGAGGTTATTATTTCCTCGCGACACATTATTATTAGGATTTTCATTAGTGGCAATATATTCATTATGAAGTGGAATCTCACTTTCCTCTAATACCTCACTTATTGGTGTAGGCAAGAAAGTGGTTCCAATTCTGGTAATTAATTGGGGTTGTGCATGACTAGGAATACTCTCCTCTTGTTCGGCTTGGTGAGTATGTGGGATGGGTCCCATTATTACCTTACCACCAGCACTGGTGAACATAGAGACGTTATGTCTTTTAATGACCTTCCCTAGGTAACGCCCAAAATAATCAGCGCCTATTATTAATTGGAAGGGACCATCAACGTCCTCGAAGGTATTACTAACTAGCTTGACACCATTATCCCTTAGCATTTCAGCTGTATCTTTCAGTCCATTAACAGTTAAATTAATACCAATATTATTTACTACTACAGCAGCTACCCTACATTTATATTTTCCTAATTGGACTAGGGGTTGAACTATGTCAAAGGTTTGAGCCTCTTTATTGGCAAGAAAACCTGAAATGGCTAAATTCACTTTGTTAATTATGGGTTGTTGTAATAATTCAACTATCTCCCTGCTTATAAAGGATCTTTGTGCACCACTCTCAAACATTGTCTTTACTATGACTGCATTACCATTGTGGTTGAATTTTACAGTTGTTCCTTGGTGGGACTTGAACTCGGGACCTTGTGCTCACCTACCAGGCTCTCGTCGACCGTGTTAATGATGGTCGAAAGAGCTGCTGATTGCCGGATTCGAACTCGGAACATTGAGCTCACTACTACAAGACGTTAACCACTCGGCCACCGCCTCCCCCAAGTGCTTATTGGCTGGTGCCACGTCAACACATCTACCCCCGTGTCCAGGGGTAGGGGGTTAGTTTAGCCAAGGTGACTCCATAGCCGGTCTACACTGGACAGGCAGACAGCTCCTCAACCTGACTCTGACTCTCAACCTGACAAGGACTCCACCACAAGCTGCGGTTCGCATCACCTAATGGCACTTCTGAAGAATTGGGCTTTCATCCAGACTGAGCTTCAACTGTCCTGACACCATTTAACATTCCCCGCTGCCTGAGGTGTTAACTACGTTGCTGAGGATTGCTGCCTCTTTTCTCCTCCAGGCTGCAGTACAGGGAGTTATTTGAGTGACATACTCCTACTCCTGCTCTGATAATACTATTGCTTAGTTCCCGAGCAGTTACTTGTTTGGTTAATGCTATTTGACTGCTAGACTCAATCAATCATTGGGGGCATTGGGGGCGGGGGGCGCGTCGCCTCGCCCACCCTACGACGCCACTCCCGGAGGTCACCACGCGCGAGCTCCCATGCAGGCTCCTTTCCCATACCAAGCAGCTCTCGACAAGAAACATCAACTTGCCCCAGCCACGAGCCTTGTGGGCGCCCCCTTGGCCTCCTCCACGCCAGATTGTCTCTTACAGATACAACCCGATGGGAAGGATCGGTTTCAGGGTAGCGTGCCACATGCCCATATAGCCGAAGTTGGCGCTGATGGACTATGCAGGTAATAGGCCTCGATTCAGTCTCACGGTGCAATCGCTGATTTGACACGTAGTCATCCCAGCGATACCCCATGATTCTGCGAAGACACTTATTACCAAAGGCATTGATTCGTCTCTTCAAGTCACTATTTAATGTCCATGTCTCACAACCATAGAGTAAGACAGGGATCACAAGCGACTTGAAGATCCGGATCTTTGTCCTCCTGCACAGGTACCGACAACGCCAAATACTCCCGCTGAGCGAGTCCATAACACCGTGGGCTATGCCAATCCGCCGTAAGACTTCTTGACGTGACCCGCCGTCATTATGAACTGCGCTACCAAGGTATGTAAAACTTTCCAAGATCTCAATGTCCTCGCCACACGCATGAACAGACTGTACTGCTTCATCTAGTAAGTCTCCAAACACCCGGACCTTGGTCTTGAGCCAGGAGACCTCAAGTCCCAAAGGCTTTGCCTCCTCGTGCAGCGCCTCGAGAGCCATCACCAGGACCTTCAGCGACTCAGCAAAGATTACTGCATCATCGGCAAAAACAAGATCAGTGATCTTGGTGTTGCCGACGGATGCTCCACAATCACTTTGATCTACAACCTTGTCCAATACCCAGTCCATACAAGCGTTGAAAAGTGATGGGGCAAGGACGCACCCTTGCCTCACTCCTGTATTCACAGGAAAGAATCTGGATACACCTGCCCCACACTTCACAGCACTCTCAGTCCCAGAATACAAACCAGTTATCAAACCAATAGTCCTTGCAGGAATCCCTCGAAGTCGCAGAAGATCCCAGAGTGACTCACGATGCACTGAGTCAAACGCCTTCTTGAGATCAACATAGGCTGCAAGCATCCCCTGTCGAAACTCACGTCGGCGTTCCACCAGGACACGAAGCGCTAGGATACGGTCCGTTGTTGACTTACCAGGCGTGAACCCAGACTGCTGAGGTCTCTGATGCTTCACCAGATGACTGCGAATTCGTGTCAGGAATAGATGGGCAAGCACCTTGTCTGGTACGCTGAGCAGTGTAATACCGCGGTAGTTGTTGCAGTCCTGACGGTCCCCTTTCCCTTTCCAGATAGGGACGACCAGCCCCCTTTTTCAAGTCAGAAGGAATGGTACCTGATTGCCATACGGCAGTCAGGACAGCATGCAACCCGCGGATCATGGCCTCACCCCCAGCTTTGAGGAGCTCCGCACTGATATTACAAACACCAGCTGCCTTTCCACCCTTCAACTTTGCTACAGCCTCTCTGACTTCGTCAAGAGAGGGTGCGGTTTCGTCAATGGGAGGATCGGCATCCACTGCCTGTAACCCAGTGGTGTCAAGCTGCTCAGTTGCTAGACTGCTAGCCAGTTATTGCCACTTTGTGTTGTGTAAATATATTCGGGGTATCATACTCCTTGACTTTTCTTCTCCACCATTCTGAAAATTGATAATATTAATTGATAGTCACCTCAGCCCTGGCATATTTGGTGACCTCGCCAGGGTATGACTATCAATTGATTATTATACTTCTTGGAATTGTGGACGTTTATTGATTGTAAGTCGCTGCTGCACGCCATTGCTGCCTGAGGCCCCGGAGCAATGCTTGAAAGCTTCCGATTTGAAAGTATTTTACTTCTGGTGTTGTCTGTCTCTATTTCTTCTGTAAATTTATCATTTTTGTTTTTGTTAGTTTTTTGGTGTTTAGCGATTTTTTTTTTCTTTTTTTTTCTGTGTATAACATGTGTTTGGCGTGCAATGTGTTCCTTCGAAGCATTGAAGGAGCAGGGCGAGGTCTGCAAGGAAAGGAGGTTTGACATTTGATCCTGTAATAACAAAATATCGAGTGATAAGAAAGACAAGCAGAGAGAGAAGAAAGACAGATAGAGAGACAAGCTGAGAGGGAGAAAGAGATTAAACTGGCAGAAATTGTAGTTCAAGGTAAGCCCTCAGTACTATTACCATCTAAACCTGTATCCAGTCCTAATCTACCATTTCACAAGGATAAAGAGGACATTGCCACCTTCTAGAGGTTCGAGCGAGTTGCCGAGATGCTGGTACTACCAAAAGATACCTTTGCCGTTCGTCCGGGTTGCCTCCTTACGGGGAAAGCTGCCGATCTCTACACGCCACTTCCATCATCCACCACTAAGGATTATGACCTACTTTGGCAAGCATTGCTTACTGGTTTCAGTACAACTCCAGATGAATACCGAGTGGATTTCAGGTCAGCCAGGATTAAAGTAGGGCAGAACTACCATCAGTTCGTTACCTTGTTATCGAGAATGTTTGATTCTTGGGTTGAGTCCTCCTCTGTGACCGAAACGTATAAGGATATGAGGCAATTTATTATTTTTTACAAATTTATATCTTCCTTAACACCTGAACTTCGCCTGTTTATCAAGGACAGAAGGCCTGCCCAGCTGAAGGATGCAATACAACTAGCATATGACTGGGCATGCGCCCACAACGCCTATCCTAAGGTCTCATTCTTCAACAACGCGAAAAGATCCTCCCCTCTACCTGCTACTCTGGTGAGGATTCCTCCTTTTGGGCATCAAACTCCCTCAACTGTGACTTGTTACAATATTGGGGAGGCAAGACACATATTAACACGCTGTCCCCATAATCCTTGAGCATTCAAGAACGGAACAACTGCAGCCACCCACTATAAGGTTGGATTTTGTCTACAAGATCGTAATGTACCTAAGTTTTCAGTTTCTGGGACTATCAATGGGTTATGGTCTTCCACTATAATTTGGGACACTGGGTGCTCTGGTGTTATAGTTTCTGAGGAGGCCCTCTCGGACATTGACCCATCACTCTGTCCCAGGACAAAGTAGAAGTGGGTGACTATTTAGGACCCACCGACGAATTTCCTGTTGTTAGGTGTTACTTACAGCGCACATTTTACACTGGCTGGACATATACCGTAAGGGTCCCAAATAAACATGCTAGTGGTTTAATTAGAAATATTCCCGGTGTCCTAATAGTCCTGACTCTATTATGTGGTGACCATTCTCTCCATAGTACCTACGACCAAGCCACCAACGATATTTCACCTCCACAATTCCTTTATTTCCTCTTCCCCTTAATATAATAATTCTGCTTCTCCCGGAGACTCCATCTCATCTAATGCCAAAGACGGTCCCCTTTTGGGATGTCAGCCTCTACCACCAAGTGAGTCCCCTACCATTCAAGTGTGTGCTGTGGAAACCAAAGCTGGTTGATTTAAACGGATCCACCCTCTAATCCTGCCTAAGTTCCAAACTTCGTCTGTGACCCTTGATGAGTTTGGTCGACTGCAGGAATCCTGTCCTTCACTGCAGTGTATCTACGAGATATACGTATTGTAAGACTACTACTCGTGTAGTGGTGAAGGCACGGGGTGGTGCTACATACATGCTTATATAAGTTTATACATGGCCGTCGTATATACATACGACAGCCTCCTGTACCAGAAATGTTTCTCCTCGGATCGCCCACAAAATGTACATCATTTATCATCGGTTGTCCCCAATGAGTGCCGTCCCCTCATCATACGTGTGGCTCACGAAGGTCCTTTGTCTGGTCATTTCTCTCACCGTAAAACCCAGATGAAGATCTCTCAAGACTTTTATTGGCCCGGGATATGCGCGGACATCAGGGATTACTGTCGTTCTTGTAACAAGTGTGGGAATGTGGAAATGTAGTCCCCATATTTAAGAAGAGTGATAGAGGACTAATGTCCAATCGACCCGTTAGTCTAACATCAGTGGTAGGTAAATTATTGAAATATGTTGTAACAAATAACTTTACAGAGCATTTAGAAAAAACATAATTTGGTCAATGATTCACAACATGGATTCACCAAGGGTAGGCCATGTCTTACAAATTTATTAAGTTTTTATAGGAAAGTTATGAGACAGCAGATAAGAATTATGATATAATATTCCTGGACTTTAGTAAGGCATTCGATAAGGTACCACACGAGAGACTCTTAAATAAGGTTAAGACAGGCGTGAAGAAGAGGCGGAGAGTCCTCGTACCATAGGTGGCAATAGGGGTGTTATTGGCCTCCAAGAGGTCGTAAGCGGTGCGGGGCTGGGCGAGGCGCTCATCTGGCGTGGGTGGCACCACACTGACCTCCGCCCCCGAACCTACCAGGTAACGCATCCCTGACCGCGGGTCGGCCACCCAAAGCAGCGTCCGGCGGCCAGAGAGTGGTGGCGAAGGAGGCGGAGGCGCTGCAGGAGATTGGGCGGGCGAGCGGGCGCAGAGTGATACGAGAATCTGTGGTGGGTTGGCCAGGGGCGGAGGGGCACGGCTGAACCTGTGCAGGGAGTCGGGCGGCGATATCCGGGGATAGGGCGGGTTGGGCATTAGCATGACAGGGACAGTGACAGAGAGTGTCTTGCGGTGGAGGCACGATAGATGTGGGCGGGAGACAGACGCGCATTCACCGGCCTCCGCTCTGCCCGTTTCCCGACCAGGAACATGGAGTCTAACAATTCCTGGTTGCCGCGCCGAAGCGACCATGGTAAATAACAATACCTGTGGCCTGTAGGGGGGTGGAGGGCTGAGAAAGTGGCCTCCAAACACTGAATGGTGGAAGCCATGTCGGAGAGGCGGGCATCTGTTGAAGAGCTGTGCGCCCGGGAATTCCCGTAGCCCTCTAGCGCCCTGGGTCTCTCAAGTGCACTGAGGAACCTCGTGGAGCCGGTAGCGATGTCATCTGGGGTAAACACAGCGGGCTCCCGGGCCCCGTCGGAGGCGCTGCAGACACAGAAGTGGCGGGGGGGCAGAGTAGGGGGTGACGTGGTGTAGGCCGCGTGAATGTTGTCAACGAGCTCCGCGTATTCATTTATGGTGATCGGGCACCATAAACCCGCCAGCTTCACGTGAACGGGGTGGGGCATGATCCTAGGTGTGTCGGTAGTGAGGCATGGCCTCCGACAACGGGAACTCCACAGCTCTGTTGAGGTCTTGCATTCGGGAGAGGAATGCTGAAGGACGGCGACCGTCATATTGTAGTGTGATGAGCTCCGCTACATAAGAGGCCTCGCACGACCTCCTAAGGGCGCGGACGAAGGCAGCCTTCAACGCCTCATATTTCCCGTCAGCGAGGGGCGCCGTAAGCTCTGAGGAGATTCGGGCAGCGACGTCAGACGGAAGCGCCCTGACAAGCGCCTGAAACTTGTAGAGGTCTGTGATGTCAGGGGACCCCGCCCATGAAGCCTCGAGGTGCATGAGCCACGTTTCGATGTCGTAGGTGAATGCGGAGAGGCGTATGTTCGCACTGACGGTATCCATCGTGTCGTAGCTACACTCGAGTTCACCAATTGTAGTATTACTTTAGCCGGACACGGGCTACACGAAACACTAAGTGCGTACACAAGTTTATTAAGGCGGGAATATGTACTACAGTTATAGCGGTAGGCCACGAAGAATAGCAGAACGGAGTGAGTGGACTCTGTGGCGGCAGTGTAGTGACAGATTAGATGGTCATTAAGGTCATTAAGCGACTGGCGTTAAGCCCATAATTGAGATCGCTCCCAATGGTCACTACAATATATATATATATATATATATATATATATATATATATATATATATATATATATATATATATATATATATATATATATATATATATATTATATATATATATACAACCTGGACATCGAGGTGAAACTGTATCGTGGTCGTGGTAAAGCAGCTGGACCTAAACGCAAAAGAAGATTGATGGTGATGGCACGCACACCAGTTCATATTTATCAGAACAAAATGAAGCAGATGAGTTACCTGAAGATTTTTTTTTTGAAAGTCTGCGTTATATATATATATATATATATATATATATATATATATATTATATATATATATATATATATATATATATATATATATATATATATATATATATATATATATATATATATATATATATATATATATATATATATATATATTATTGAATAATATAATTTGCTGACTGACTGTTACAGGGGAGGCGGTAGCGGAGCGGTTAGAGTCTCCGACTGGCGTTCTCGGTGACCCGAGTTCGATCCCAGAAGAAACCCAAAACCTTTCTGCACCGTCGAGTGGCCTAAGAACACCCACATGCCCTGCCTATCAACTCTACCTTCGACTGCGAGTGCATCGGAGGACACAGGGGGACGGCATGAGCCTCACAGGCGTCACTATAAGAAACCTGCCTGCGCCACCAACGGGCGAGGACCAACCATCAGAACCCTCAAGTGAACCTCCAGAGCCTACCATCCGAGTCCTGGGTCACCACTGCCTACAGGCGCTATAGGCACAAATGTAAAAAAAAAAAAAAATTCAAAGCTGCCAAGAATATTTCTGAAAACTTCAGTTTCCTCTGGAAGTACCTAACAATATCAGCAAAGGAGCTCACTTAAATCAAAATCAACGGCAGATAAGTATCCTGCCGATATCAGTCATGATATCGTGGTGGAAATGAGACACCTACAAACAGTTCATCGCTCAAATTTTGGGCAGAACCAACTAAGCCTATTGCAGCTTTTGAATTGCTTGACAGAGTGCAGGTGGCAGGCTGGTACTGGAATGCGGCGGCTGGAATGGGGCTGAAATTTTTGCCGCGCTTATACAAAAGACGGATTTTTACGGAAATAAGGCGTGGAAAGTAACTATTTTTTGTGGATTACGTGTTTTGAATGAACATTCAACATACTTATGCAAAGAAAAAATGGGTCTGGATGATTACTTTAAGAGGGTGAGAGGAGAAGTATTGAAGGTGTGAAACAAAATATGAGGTTTGAGGAAACGTTTGAAGGCTGTACGGGAAGCTATGAAGGGCCTTTCCCACAAACACCTACGTATGTTTCCCCTTATCAGTTTCTTTTCGCGAAACTGATGTCCATCTTGCTGCTTAGTATGACCTCTCCAACATGCCATTCGTGGTGATAAGATATACGTAATTAGCAAAATATAGCAATATAAAGGGCATAAATGGTATAGGAATAATGCATATATGTGAATAAAACAGATCATAACTCAGCGATCACGTTAGCTCCACCCCTATGTAACGTCAAGAGTCTGGACAACCGTGATTGGCTTGCAACATCCCTTTTTTCTTATTTTTTTTACATTGGTGCTTATAGCGCCTGTAGGCAGTGACTTCTAAGGCTCGGATGGTAGGCTCTGGAGGTTCACTTGAGGGCTGTGATGGTTGGCCCTCGCCCGTGGTGGCGCATGCAGGATTTTTATAGTGACGCCTGTGATTAGAGGCTCAAGCCGCCCCGCTCTGTACTCCGATGCACTCGCAATCGAAGGTAGAGTTAATGGGCAAGGCATGTAGGTGATCTTAGGCAATTCGACGGTGCAAAAAGGTATCCTCATACAGAGGTACCCTAGTTTTGCCGAGAGAGAGAGAGAGAGAGAGAGAGAGAGAGAGAGAGAGAGAGAGAGAGAGAGAGAGAGAGAGGAGAGAGAGAGAGAGAGAGAGAGAGAGAGAGAGAGAGAGAGAGAGAGAGAGAGAGAGAGAGAGAGAGAGAGAGGAGAGAGAGAGAGAGGAGAGAGAGAGAGAGAGGAGAGAGAGAGAGAGATAGTTAATTGCGGCAAGGTGTAGCATAGTGAAATCACTATCAGTAAATACAAGTCAATTTTCATGAGGTTTCAGCCAAACTTTAGGATTTCCTAAGTGCCCGCCTCACAAAGCACACACAAACTCCATTCAGAGTTGGGTAAACTTGCTTCTGGAGCACACTAACTTCCCAAATAAAGCTGCCTTCCCTCCTTGGGGGGGTAGAGAGAGAGAGAGAGAGAGAGAGAGAGAGAGAGAGGAGAGGAGGAGAGAGAGAGAGAGAGAGAGAGAGAGAAGAGAGAGGAGAGAGAGAGAGAGAGAGAAGAGAGAGAGAGAGAGAGAAGAGAGAAGGAGAGAGAGAGAGAGAGAGAGAGAGAGAGAGAAGAGAGAGAGAGAGAGAGAGAGAGAGAGAGAGAGAGAGAGAGAAGAGAGAGAGAGAGAGAGAGAGAGAGAGGAGAGAGAGAGAGAGAGGAGAGAGAGAGAGAGAGAGAGAGAGAGAGAGAGAGGAGAGAGAGAGGAGAGAGAGAGAGAGAGATAGAGAGAGAGAGAGGAGACGAAGAGAGATAGAGAAGAGAGAGAGAGAGAAAGAAAAAAAGAGGTTATTAAAGCATCATGTGTTGCGTAACCTTGATGGACGGTGAGGCTGTAGGAGTTGAGGAAAGTGCTGAAAGATTAGCTAGAAGAGGGATAAACTGTTATTGCTACTCAGCCTACATGGTCGTCGCATCCGTGGTCTAGTGGCTAGCGTTACTTGCACGAATTTGCTGGCCCTTGGTTCGAATCGGGCCGCATATTCCCTTCTATATAACAACGCGCAATCCGATTCAAGTGTGTGGTTATTTAGATTTTTAAGGCAGGACACAAAGAAACGCGCGCGCAGTAACACACTGTATGGTGGATTAACACTTACTCGTCATACGATTATGCTGGTCTATTTTAATTTTAAGAAAAATAAAAGCAGCACGGCGCAAAGTTAAACATTTGGATAAACTGCTGTTACTGCTATAAGTATACTGGTTTTAAGTTTATTTGTTGTGAACATTTANTTTTTTTTTTTTTTTTCCTTTTTTTTTTCCCCCCCTTTTTTTTTTTTACCCTTTTTCCCCCCCCCTATTTGGCCATTTCGAAGTGGGCCCCAAATTGATCGGGGACGAGACGGTTTAGGCCTAATTACCTGTGTCCCATAGGCGCGTGGCCGAAGTGAACTTGATCAGTTGACCTCAGTACCAAGCCAGAAACCAAATGACATTTGGAGGGTAAAAATAACCGTGAGAACATAAAAATCCCTTATTTCATCCGAAAAAACAGATGAAAACACGGGGAAGGCTTACGCCTCTGTTAAACGATGGGAATACGATCCGTATCCAACTCCTTGTCTGTTTGGAACCATCATAAAGACAGGGACATAACCCTATGTGTGCAATAGTGATCTAAAAACTGGCACGCCACCCCCTATGGGTAAAGAGCCTTTTGAGAGGGAAGGCCCCTTTTGCAGAAGGAACTTCGGGAAAAGCCATGGACCCCTCTCGTAGGTTTGCTGGCAGATCCGAAAGCCAGGGAAGGAAGTGTCTCCATAATGTTTTAAATGGGAAAACCCCAAAGGGCTTTGGAAAGCATCTTCGTTCAAGGAAAATTTGGATCTGAATCATAAGACACAGACGGAAAATATTGGGGAAAACTAAGGAGGAATCGGAAAAACCGACCTCTTAGACCAATGTCATACAGAGACTGCAATATACCGTGTCTCCAAGTGCGCATAACCCTTTTTTAGGTTTCGAAAAATATGGTCACATGGTCGTGAGAGGGGAAATGCTCCCAATGGTGACTCAAGGAAATAAGCGCTTCCGTAGTGGAGTGATGCTTACGGAATCCACACTGAGAACGGGAGAAAAAGTTTTCCCGTTCCAAAAACCATATAAGTCGACTATTTACCATTTTTTCGAACAGCTTACACACACATGAAGTTAGGGATATGGGCAGAAATTCGTCGGTAGTGAGTGGTCCTTCCCAGGCTTAGGGATCGGGATCACCACCGCCACACCCCAGCTACTTGGGAAGGTTCCTTCAATCCATATTCTATTATAGATGCTCAACAAGAAATCTAGAGCCTCATCTCTTAGATGACAGAGCATCGCATATGGTATATCATCTTGGCCCGGGAAGTGCTCGCGCAAACCTTCATGGCTTGACAAAGCTCACGAGGTGTAAAAAGAACATTGTAAGATTCCCCGCCGCTAGATGAAAAATCTATGCCTCTCTGTTCCTGTCGCAGTCTTTCCCTAGCACTTGGAGACGCAAGGTCTGTCTGCGCCACTGATACAAAATGGGAAGCAAATTCCTCTGCTACAGTCAAGGGATCTGCCATAGGGTCTCCATTAATCGATAGAACTGGAGGGGAGGGTGGGACAAACTTCCCCTTCATTTTTCTCACTCTTTGCCAAACCTTGGACACCGGGGTAGATGCACAGATCGAACTTATATAAGCCCTCCAAGAGGAGTGACGAGCCTCCTTCATTACCCGACGGTATCGAGCTCTTGACCTGTGGAAGGTTATTTTTAGTTCTTCTGAAGTTGGCCGCGATATGTATTGCGCCTCAGCACGGCGGGAGTGACTCCTCGCTGCCGTACAGTCCTGATTCCACCACGGAACAGGCCGGCGGGGGATGCTCAGCGAGGCTGCAAAATGGATTCGAGACACAAAGTAATCAACGGCCTCATCTATTGTCTGAAAGTTATCTATATGTTGTTCAAAAAACACAAGCCTTTTGAAAGCCCTCCCAGTCTGCACGAGAGAGGCACCATTTTGGGAGACATCGGGAAGGGGGCGATGGACACTGCTCTTAGTAGTAGGGGAAAATGGTCACCCCCTCAAAGAGAATCGGCCCCCTCCCATGAGAAGTCGAGGGTGCCCTGTGGACTGCAGAGTGTGGGGGTCAATACCCAGTCTTTTTCCCCGTCTGCAAAATTGGAAAAATGTGAGGTTTCCCGGGTTTAATATTTTTAGGTTGTTGCCATCGATAAAAATTTATGGGAGAATCACCCCCAACGTTTTCAGGTGGACTCTCCCCCCCCGAAAAGGGCCCGCCCATTCATGTCTCCGAGGAAAAAAAGGGAGGGGAGAAGTGGCGGATAAGACCTCACGATTTTGGAGAGGATGTCGTCATTTGGAGGAGATATAATTGAGGACATTTGTAGGTTTTGGGGTTTGCGAGGGGATACGTTTCCCTACACCCTGCAAGGGGATTGCCAGCGGTATGACAGAAAAAGGGGAAAACACCCCGGACGTTTGGTTTACGGGCCCCACAACCATTTACTAAAACCACCCTGCGGGAAAGCCTGAAGTTGGGTGTGTACGGGGATAAAACGGGGTCGAGCAGGGGGACTTTCTTCCCTGTCTTATCTTTGGGTCACTTGAAAACAGAAAAACAACGGGGGTCCAACTCGGTGATGAAAAAGGGACCATTTCCCATTTTTGGTAATCCACGAATTTTCCTTTGGAGGTTTGAAGCCATTTTTTTTGGGTGATGATGCTCCCAAGTAGAACCCTTATGGCTTGTAGACGCTGCGGTATTTGAAAGTCCAGAAAACTTTTTTTTTTATTGTAGAAGATGGTAAACTACTTTTCCCTTTCTTTTCCAGAGGTTTATGGCGGTTGTGTATATTTTGGTTGGGGTTTAAATTTGGGTCCTCACACGAGGTTTCCCCCAGCAGCAGTAGATGCCGTATTTTCCCACCAAAAGGGTGAGGGGGTATTTTCAAAAAGCTTTACTTTGTTTTACTAATAGCTCCCGTCGAGACTCTTGAAAAAATTTCGTATTAGAATGGCTATCAACTACCGGGTGTCCATTTTGTTGTGAATCACCCTTTGCCATCAGCTTTATGTTTGTTGTGTCGGGTAGGCCGCTTCAGTGGTGGTAACAGCGTCATTGATATTGGGAGTCATGACAGTACTCTCACAATTATCAGTAGTTGTATAAAAATATTCAAGTGACTATTGTACATGTAGATACATTTAGAAGCCGGTTTTATATAACAGCCAGCAGTCTCTCGCATGACTCGATTGTTGTGCTTTTTTTTCAAGACACACTCAACATTTGTTTCTCACTCTTCAAGACTTCAACTTAAGATTATAGACGAAATGCTGTGGACACGTAGCTCAGAAGAATTTCTCGTTGAATGCATACGAGGCCACCCTTTGTTAATGAGATAAGTAGTGTAATCATAAGTTTGTTAGATTTATATTGTCTCGGTGTCTCGAAGCAGGTGAGCTGCTGACGTGGCAACACTGATGTGGCCAGTCAGGGAAGGCAGCTATCAGCTGTTTTGGTAGGAGAGTGGGAGAGTGTTGACAGAGGTCGGGAGCTCCTGTTTGTAGTGACAGTTCAGCTGCTGGGTACATAGCTACAGGGGTATTGACGGATATTTGTTGCTGGAGTGTTCATTAATGGTATCTGATGCTGTTGTTGAAGGATATTGGGTTGTTCTTCGTTTGGTGAGGTTTGGCTTTGTCCTGGCAAGTTTGCTGACGTTGAGTGCTGTCAATTGGAGAGTGTGGAGGCCACAACGAATCAAGGTAACGTGTTGATATCATTACATGTATATCTGAATCTACAATTATGTATTTGTTGATGGTGATTGCCAGTAATTTATCAGTTGGTAGCAGAGCGTAGTTGGAGTGAAGGGGCAGTGGTCCCATGTGGTCTGTCCAACATGGCGTCTGTACTTAAAAACCCGCCCGTACTGGAAGAGATAGAAGATTATGAACAATGGAAGGAGGATGTTTTGATGTGGAAAGAAATAACAGATCTAAGTAAGAATAAGCAAGTACTGTTGTACATTCTCACGTTGAAAGGCCAGGCTAGGGAAGTGGCAAATCAAGTTTCAACTGCATACAAGAAGAAAGATAATGGGTTAGATATTCTCTTAGATAAACTGGATGAAGCTTTTCTTAAAGAACCAGAGAAGAAAATTTATAGCATATCAAGATTTCGAGGAATGCGTCAAGCAGGACGTGATGCCTATTTGTGATTTTATGAGAGAATTTGATTCAAAGTATTTTAAAATGCAAGAGAAAGGAATGGAATTACCTGATGAAGTGCTTGCATTTAGACTTGTTAAGAGTTCTAGACTATCGAAAGTGCAGAGGGACCAAGTGATGGTCTCAACAAAACCATTGTCATTTAAGGAAGTAAGAGCAACAATGAAAAGAATGTTCGAAACAAGTGCTGGTTCAAGTAGTGACTTGGATCATGGGGTACAGGTGAAGGAGGAACCACTATATGTAACAAGGGCCCATGACAGATGGAAATGAGAGAAGGAGGAGCAGGACTAGAAGATACTGATATGAGGAGTCAGGAGGAGGACGTCATGTGGACCACAAATTATGGAAACCAAGGAAATTATGGCAGAAATTGGAATAGAGGTAGAAGATACAGTAGGTACGGCAGATACCCAAGGAGAAACTGGAGAAATACGAGATATGACAGTGGCTGTTTCGAGTGTGGTTCTACGAGTCATTGGGCAAGGAATAAGCAATATGTGTGATATTGATATGTGTGATACAATAATTGTGATAAGAGGAAAGAGGACAAGGTGTTATGACTAGATAATTTCTTTGAGGACCACAGTAGCACAATGAAGTTGAGAAAAGAGACAATAGGATGTGCTGTATTGGAGACTGGCTGTAATGTAAATGTATGTGGTGAAAAGTGGTTACAGGAATATGAGGAAATGTTAGATAAAAATGAAAAAGGTCTTGTTGAAGAATACAGAACCAGTAAATATTTCAGATTTGGTGATGGACAATCTGTAAAGGCACACAAAAGGGTGAAGATACCTGGATATATGAATAAAGAGAAAATAGAAATTGAAACTGAGGTCATCATGTCAGACATTCCTTTATTGCTTAGTAAAACCTTTATGAAGGAAATGAGCATGGTGATAAATTTAGGGGATGACCGTATCCACTGGAAGGGAGGTGAGATCCAAGGTTTGAAAATAACTAGTACTGGGCATTATGCTATTCCTATAAACAATTGCCAGAATTTTGAAGGTGAAAGAAACTTCATGAAATATGTCCTGTACACTCAAGGAGAGGAGACCTCCAGGAAGAAAGCGTTAAAATTGCACAAACAATTAGCTCATCCCTCTAAAGAAAAGCTGCTCAAATTAATTAAGGATGCTGGCATCAAAAATGTAGAGCTGGAGGAAGAAATTAGGAAACTAGAAGAGACATGCGAAACATGTATCAAGTTTAAGAAAACCCCTGCTAGACCAATAGTATAGTCAGAATGCCAATGGCTAATTATTTTAATGAGATGATCAGCATGGACCTTAAGGTTTGGAAGGAGAAATACTTCCTGGTTATAGTTGATATGGCCACAAGATATTGCAATGCCTGTGTAATCACAAGTAAAGCAGCAGAGGTTATCATAGATGCAGTGATGAGACATTGGGTGGCATTGTTTGGGGCTCCCAAGAAAATTTTAACTGACAATGGAGGGGAATTTAATAACAATGAATTCAGGAGTATGTGCGAAAATGTTAACATCAGAGTAATGTGCACTGCAGCGGAAAGCCCTTGGAGCAATGGGGTCTGTGAAAGACTCAATGCCGTGTTGAAGAACAACGTGCTGAAGATTAAAGAGGAAAACAATTGCAATATTGACACTGCATTGGCTTGGGCTGTGGCAGCGAGGAATGCGTTACATAACAACCATGGGTTTTCCCCAAATCAGTTGGTTTTCAGCTTTAATACAAATCTGCCCAATAAAGGAGAGGATGGCCCTTCAGCATTAGAGAATATCACACCATCACAGACTGTAGCCAACAATTTGATAGCTCTGCGGAGGTCAAGAGAAGAATTTGTCAAAACTGATGCTAACGAGATAATTAGAAGAGCCTTATCTCACAACATTAGAAAAACCGATGATGAGAATGTTGAAACAGGCAGTTACGTGTATTACAAGCGTGATGGTGAGGACAGATGGCGGGGTCCGGCACGAGTTATTGGGAAGGATGGGAAAGTTAACGTATTGAGACATGGCGGACAAATGGTGCGGGCTCACGTATGCAGAGTAAAAGGAATGGTGGACCAAGGCAACAGTGTTGACAGTGACATGAAGGAATACGAGAAGTATAAGGAGACAAATGAAACAGAAAGTCAACCTCAACAAAGTCAAGAGTACGAGAGTGAGGATGATGATGATACCAATGGAGAGGATAATGGAAAGGAAGTAACTGCAAGAGTTGATGAGCCAGAAAGAAAAACAACTGGACCTAAGGTAGGAAAAAGGTATGAAGTTACGCTGGCAGATTCCAATGAGAATATTAACGTCAACATTTTGAGTAGAGTTGGGAAGGCGACAGGAAAGTACAAGGATTGCTTTAATTATCGCAATGAACAGAATGGTGAAGAATCGTGGATGGATTTTGGAAGAGCTGTGATAGATATGAGAGAGATGCAGGAAGATGAAGAGATTATGATCACCCTATCAGATGAGAAGACTATGGATGCCAAAAAGGAAAGAAATTGAAAATTGGAAAGCAAATGAAGTCTTGGAGGATGTGGAATGGGAAGGCCAAGCCACTATATCTACAAGATGGGTGGTAACAGAAAAGCAGAACAAAGAGGGCAAGACAGTAAAAGCTAGATTAGTAGCAAGAGGATTTGAAGAAGAAATTGAGGATGGTATAACCACGGAGTCGCCAACTTGTAGTAAGGAAGCCCTGAGACAGGCATTAAGTATTATGTTAATGAAGAAATGGACATTTAATACAATTGACATAAAGGCAGCATACTTACAAGGCCATCAGATCAATCGGGAAGTGTTCTTGCAACCACCACCAGAGTTTTTCTGTGGCAAGGTTTGGAAATTGAAGAAAACTGTATATGGTCTTAATGATGCTGCTAGAGCCTGGTATGAGACCGTAAAAGACGAGCTGGTGAGACTGGGTATGAGACCATCGAGATATGATCCGGCTATGTTTGTGTTCAAAGAAGGTGACATCTTGGAGGGAATAGCGTGCATCCATGTCGATGATTTCTGTTGGGGAGGCACAAGGAAACTTGAAGAAAGTGTGCTATCAAAATTGCAGAAGGCATTTATGATTGGTGACACTGATTCTGGGCAGTTCAAGTATGTAGGGATTAATGTAAAGCAAGAAAATGATAGAATAAGCTTAGATCAGGAGAGCTACATCAAATACCTGCATCAAGTGGAGATAAGTCAGAAGAAGAGCCAAATGAAGGAAATGCCATTGAATGAGGAGGAAGTACATTTGTACAGGTCGCTTGTAGGTCAGCTAAACTGGATAGGGACACAGACAAGACCTGATATCTCATTTGATGTGTGTTCATTGAGTACGAGGTTTGGAAAATGCACAATGGGAGATCTTATGGAGACTAACAAGGTGATGAAGAGAGTGAAAACAGACCAAATCAGCCTATTCTTCCCAGTGTTAACTGACGATGTATATCTGGAGTGTTACAGTGATGCATCATTTGCTAACCTGAGTGATTGCGGTTCTCAAGGGAGATTTATTATATTTCTAGCTGATGGAAATAGTAAGAGATGTCCTATCATGTGGAAATCAAGAAAAATCAGAAGAGTCGTCAAGTCAACTTTAGCTGCTGAAACACTGGCATTGTTGGAAGTGGCTGAGAGTGCCTATTACATAAGGAAAATCTTGGAAGACCTTGGTATAGGCAAAAGTGTACCTATAAAATGTTTTGTAGATAACAAGTCACTTGTTGATGCCTTAAGGTCCATGAAGAAAGTGGAGGATAAATACCTTAGAATTAATATGGCTTGTCTGAAAGAAATGCTAGAAAAGCAAGATATTTCGTCAGTGGAGTGGATAGTTACCAATAAGCAAATAGCAAATTGCTTGACCAAAAAAGGAGCATCACCTCTGACACTGCTTGAAGCCATTACGAAGTAAGAAGAAAGAGAAAAAAAATGAAAAAAAAAAATAGAGGGAATTTTGTTAATGAGATAAGTAGTAGTGTAATCATAAGTTTGTTGGATTTATATTGTCTCGGTGTCTCGAAGCAGGTGAGCTGCTGACATGGCAACACTGATGTGGCCAGTCAGGGAAGGCAGCTATCAGCTGTTTTGGTAGGAGAGTGGGAGAGTGTTGACAGGTCGGGAGCTCCTGTTTGTAGTGACAGTTCAGCTGCTGGGTACATAGCTACAGGGGTATTGACGGATATTTGTTGCTGGAGTGTTCATTAATGGTATCTGATGCTGTTGTTGAAGGATATTGGGTTGTTCTTCGTTTGGTGAGGTTTGGCTTTGTCCTGGCAAGTTTGTTGACGTTGAGTGCTGCCAATTGGAGAGTGTGGAGGCCACAACGAATCAAGGTAACGTGTTAATATCATTACATGTATATCTGAATCTACAATTATGTATTTGTTGATGGTGATTGCCAGTAATTTATCACCCTTGTCTCTGGGACCACAGATCAGACTTGTACACCAAGAAGGCCTTGATATTCTAGGTCTTATCTAGGTTTTATTATATCTAGGCCGATATTAGGTCTACTATTGATAATACACATAATTAAGTGTATACCAGCGATAGCTTGCCCTGGCGTCGGAGCCATGTTTGTTTACAGTCGAAAGAACAGCTGACTGGTAGTACAAGCGAACCTTGACGGCTTGCAGTCAGAAAATTGTTAGTTTTTAGAAAGTTGCTGAAAAAACTTGACGGAAAAAGTGCTAGTGTGACGCCGTCTTAGTAATATGTCTGCAGTGTTGTTCTGAACTTCGCCATTTTAGCAGCAAAATAAAATAAATATATCTTACTCTAACTATGTGCCTGTGATTGTGCCTCTCCTGATTTATACGGGTTAACTATTTCTACTTTATTTTATTTAAGTTATACGGGTTAACTAATTTATACTGATTAACGGGCAAGGTGGTGATGGGTTGTTACAGTTCGCCTCCAACAATGACAAACAGTGCATGCGATGGTTAAAATAAAACATTAATCTCTGCAGATAAGTGTAGTGCTAACGGTGGAAAATTAAAAGTCTGCTACAAACAAACGCGAAATATATTAGTGAGCTGCTTCCAATGGCCACAGGAGCCTCATTTATGTATGCTAATATCTCCCGTTTGTATTAAATTAGAACAGTAAATATATGATGGCCAGAGTACAAAAATATAACATGCAATACAATAGTACAGCACACAACGCTAATGTTCCTATAACCACCATGTTTGTTATATAGTGGGGCGGTTTACCTAGGATATTCAAACCTATTGTGCATTTTTTGATAAAAGCACCAATTTTGGCACAGAGGTAGACCAATATATTATGAACAAATTTGGATGTGGAGCCATCGCCCAACTGCCCCCTGGCGGCCGTGGCGGCCATTTTCCAAAATGGCCGCCATGTGGCTGCCGAGGAAGACTTATCCCTAGGTGAATGAGATGTACTGAGTAAATGTGCAGGAAAAAAATATTGTTTTGAATCTGCAATGTTGTGCAAACATTATGTTGCGTGTTGTTGCTAATGTAGGGTAGCACTAAACAACAAAGAAAGGTGCCCATGTGTTTTTAGAATCTTATCTTATTATCGATTTATTGAATTATTCATAGATTAGCATAACAACCATGACAAACATCTCTCAATTGAACATGTCCTAATTCACTTGGATTCTGAGTGCTCCTTTCATACAACTTTGTCATTTTCCATTTCCAGAACAATGTCGAAGAGCTTCAAACTCGTTGAGCCTCGTGGTGCAGAAGCAGCTCCGTCTACCTCCGCCCAGCCAGCACCAGAGACAGACTGGCCATTATGCTTCATATGCCAAGAAACGACGCCAGAGTCGCTAACAAGTCCATCCCAGAATACACGCCAAGACAAGGGGAGCAGCTACAGCATTCTCGCTGGACATCTGAGAAGGTTCAATGAGCTTGGATTGCTCCCCAACTCTTTTCTGTTGAGCCGATTAGATGAAGGCAGTGGCGTTGAAGCAGCATTGAGCGCCAACAATGCACGATACCACAAGACCTGCAGGCTGAGGTATAACAAGACCAAGTTAGACAGAGCTGAGAAGAGGCACCTGAAAATAGGTGCCGACGAAGAAGAGGAAGTTGTTGACCGCAAGCGAACTCGATATCTGTCACGACCATCAAGTACTGAGACGAAACACCAAGAAGTGAAATGCTTCTTCTGCGGAGAAGCTCCTGGTAGTGCTGGTCTTCATGAAGCTGCGACATTCCAACTGGACTCGCGTGTCAGGTCGTGCGCACTGATTATGGACGACATGGACCTCCTGACGCAACTGAACGTTGGGGACATGGTTGCACAGGAGGCCAAGTACCACCGAAATTGTCTCCTGAACTTGTACAATCGCGCACGGTAGATTAAGGAAATGGCAGGCAAAGGTACAGACGATGAACACGCAATAGCAGGACTTGCTTTCGCAGAGCTGGTGGTGTTTATTGAAGAAGCTCACATGGATGACGAGACGTCTCCGGTCTTCAAACTTGCTGACCTGGCGCAGTTATACACGTCAAGGATGGAACAGCTGGGAGTCAAGCATGAGTGCAGGGACTGCAGGGTGCACACGACCCGTCTTAAGCAGAGACTGCTTTCTCACTTTCCTAACATGTGTGCACAGCACCAGGGGCGCGATGTCCTGCTTGCATTCAATGATGACCTCGGCGATGCCCTGGCAAAGGCTTGTGAACTGGACAGCGACCTTGATGCTGTCCACCTGGCGCGTGCTGCCCAAATTGTGAGACGCCACATCATCGGAGATGCCAAGGTGTTCAACGGGTTTCCTGCAGGATGCCAACAAGACTCCGTGCCACCCATGCTGCTTGCCTTGGTCACTATGATCTTAGAAGGTCCCAGTATCAAGCACCAGAGTGAAAGCACAACACCAGCGGCACTGAGCATTGCCCAGCTCCTCAAGTTCAACAGCGTTATGCACCGACGGGCCGCCCAGGCAGTACGCCTCGCCCAGTCAGGCACGCCACCACGCAGGAGACGCCAGTTCCAACCTACATCGGCCTAATGCTACATACACACACGCGCAAGAGGGAGCTCGTCGACAGGCTGGCACACATGGGGATTTCTATCTCCTATGATCGGGCACTGTCCCTTTCCACACAGCTGGGGAACAGTGCCTGCCGCCTCTACCACCAGGAGCAAGTAGTCTGCCCTCCCAAGATGAGAGGCAGAGTCTTCACGACTGCCGCGGTAGACAATATCGATCACAACCTAAGTTCCACCACAGCAAAACAGTCATTCCATGGGACTGCTATTTCCCTCATGCAACACCCTGCGGTCCCTGGGGCCGGCATTGACCGCAGCATCATCATCCTCGGAGGGCCGAACGAAAGAGGCCTCAAAACAGTTGACCGTTAGCCGCACTACTATACAGATGTCCCATCCGTCGGCAGCATCAAGAACACCCCCGTGCCGGCTACCAGCGTGACATCCCTGAGCAGCAACAGCGGCCTCAAGCAACATGCTGAAAGAGAGCATCTCTGGCTAAAACGCACCCAAGTCGCCCTACAAGAACTGAACTCGCAAACTTAAGATGAAGATTTTGAACTGTTCCAGACAGTACACAGGTACTGTAAAACAGTGAACTTATCTACATATTGCATTTAGCAGAGTATGTGTTAATTAACATGATAATTAAATGTAGTAGTGTCCATTGACCACAGAAGTATAACATTTGACTTGCCCAGTATTGATCTGATGAGAGCAAGCCACCATAATTATCACTATCTGGTTCTGTTATTGTTGTTGTATTATCGATGTAATTAGCATAATTGTGTTAATCATTTTGTTAATTGGCATCTTAATTGGCGTGGGCAGTGTCAATGAATAGCTATTGACAGACAGAGGAAGAAGGTCAGATAACATTTCCACAACTTAAATGAATCTAGCCTATTCACAAGGAATGTCAGCATTTGATGCCTGATCATGGGTTTCCTTGTCGCCATTTCATCTGCAATTAGCTTAAATATGTTAATTAATATCAGCAGCATCTCCCAAAATGTGACTAAGAGCTATCTGGCATGTCTTGATTCAAAACATTCAATAAACATTCACTAAAACCTTCAGCAGCAAACTTTATCTAACTTCTGTGTGTCTGCTGGCGGCCATTTTGGAAAATGGCCGCCACGGCCGCCAGGGGGCAGTTGGGCGATGGCTCCACATCCAAATTTGTTCATAATATATTGGTCTACCTCTGTGCCAAAATTGGTGCTTTTATAAAAAAATGCACAATAGGTTAGCTTACCCGCTGTATTATAATACTATATGAGCGCAAGGTTCTTGTTGGACTTTCATCCTTCACCGATATCATTGCCTGGTGGGATATTTATGGAGGTCTTATAGTCACGGTACCAAGTCACCGATAGGCTATCTTTCTGCTGCAATAGTTATCTTACATTAAGATAAAGTCCTGCTTGAACGATACGAGCATATCTAGAATCTAACGCAAACTGTAATAGCAGGCGTGGCGTATCACAGGAACTACCACGTGTAGGTCTCACGGCCTCTTGTAGTTTACTTATTTTCGTATGTTCTTATGTATCTTTGGGTGACTTAGTGAATATAACATTGCATCACTGTCCATGGGAGTCATGTTACAAGCATGAGCGTGGGAGTCCAACATAAAGGTGGAGTAAAACTAAACCTACGCATATGATTCTGCACAAACTGTAACACGTAAGAAAAACAAGAGATACCATAGATGTATAGGTGGTTTCCTAACGTACGTATATTCTATATCGGTATTATTTGGGCCCATTCATAAATTACGTAACGCTTTTTTTTGTCATTTTTGACTCCCCTCTCCACCTTGTCAGGCCTTGTAACATATATTATGTCCAGAGCCCCCTAGTAAATTATGTAACACCAGCTAGACTGAGCTAGCCCCCCCCCCCCAGTAAGAAGTTTTTTTTTTTTTTCATAGTCAATATAATATAAGTCTAGCCTAAGTACCTGCAAATTATCATCTTAAGGTTCTTCTTTAAAAATTCTGAAAATTTTATGTAGCTGTAACACATGGCAGCACCCTTCGCCCCCCCCACTGTCACACTGATAACACTTCACCATACCCCCCTCCCTCCCCCATTACGCGTTCGTAATTTTTGAAGAGCCCTTTGCCTCCATTAAAGAATGTCATAGACCCAGGCGAGAAACATTTTTTTTGCTATGACATTCTACATGTTAAATATTTGTTACGTTATATGACCTTAGTCCTACAATTGCCTGGGCTACAACAGTTGTCTGGAGATCTGCCTCGCCGCTATATTAGATCACCTGCGTGACTTTCTGTAGTAGAGGTGAAAGATCTGGACAATTTCAACGTTGACTTTTAACCACTTGAGACCCAGAACGTAATTTCCATTGTAATTTAGGTACCATTAGACGATTTTTTGTGAATATAAGCAATGTTTTATAGATAATGACCTGTTTAGTATCCTTGTCGACTAAATAATTTGGTATATTCAGTTACTTTTCGTAATTTCATGGCTCACAACAGAAGATTTTATATAGCAAAGGGAAGATCTGGGCGTGAAGGGGTTAAAACAGAATACAGATGAACAGGAGGACAGGACTGCTGGCGTGCTCGGGGTGAACTAACTCGCCTCCAGGGCTGCCACTCTAAATTGTCAGAAATCCCAAGACATCCCTTTAAAAAATCCCAAGATAGACAAAAATGTCCCAAGCTCTATAAAAAAAATCATAAATGAAACTGAACCCTAAATACGGTGCACATGCTTACCTTGAGATAAACTACTGGATAAGTACTTGAAAAATATCCCCTATAATCCCAAGATAAACAAAAAATATCCCAAGGTCAAGGCCCAAATCCCAGGATATTGGAAAAATTCCAAGGAGTGGCATCCCAGCTCGCGTCCCATTCCCGCCTACCGTAGCTCCTGCTTTATGAAGCAGTGTTGTTAACTCGAGTCAAACAAACAAGAAACAAAATATCAATAATAGCTTGTACATCATTCAGTTTCATAAGATACTATATGTACCTTTAACTCCTTGAGGCCCAGAACGTAATTTCCATTGTAATTTGGGTACCATTAGACAATTTTTAGTGACTATAAGCAATATTTTATAGTTATGACCTGTTTAGTATCCTTGTCCACTAACTCATTTGGTATATTCAGTTACTTTTCGTAATTTTATGGCTAACAACGTACAATTTTTTTTTACAGCAAAGGAAAGATCTGGGCGTGAAGGGGTTAACTCGAGTCACACAAAAAAGAAAACAAAAAATCAATAATAGCTTGTACATCATTCAGTTACGTAAGATACAAAATGTACCTTTAATTACGGGATTATCAACCATGCGGAAGACTCAATCAATCAATCATTGGGGGCATACGCCGGGGGGCGCGTCGCCTAGCCCACCCTACGACGCCACTCCCGGGGGCCACCACGCGCGAGTTCCCATGCAGGCTCCTTTCCCATACCAAGCAGCTCTCGACAAGAAACATCAACTTGCCCCAGCCACGAGCCTTGTGGGCGCCCCCTTGGCCTCCTCCACGCCGGATTGTCTCTTACAGATACAACCCGATGGGAAGGTTCGGTTTCAGGGTAGCGTGCCACATGCCCATATAGCCGAAGTTGGCGCTGACGGACTATGCAGGTAATAGGCCTCGATTCAGTCTCACGGTGCAATCGCTGATTTGACACGTAATCATCCCAGCGATACCCCATGATTCTGCGAAGACACTTATTACCAAAGGCATTGATTCGTCTCTTCAAGTCACTATTTAGTGTCCATGTCTCACAACCATAGAGTAAGACAGGGATCACAAGCGACTTGAAGATCCGGATCTTTGTCCTCCTGCACAGGTACCGACAACGCCAAATACTCCCGCTGAGCGAGTCCATAACACCGTGGGCTATGCCAATCCGTCGTAAGACTTCTTGACGTGACCCGCCGTCATTATGGACTGCGCTACCAAGGTATGTAAAACTTTCCAAGATCTCAATGTCCTCGCCACACGCATGAACAGACTGTACTGCTTCATCTAGTAAGTCTCCAAATACCTGGACCTTGGTCTTGAGCCAGGAGACCTCAAGTCACAAAGGCTTTGCCTCCTCGTGCAGCGCCTCGAGAGCCATCACCAGGACCTCCAGCGACTCAGCAAAGATTACTGCATCATCGGCAAAAACAAGATCAGTGATCTTGGTGTTGCCGACGGATGCTCCACAATCACTTTGACCTACAACCTTGTCCAATACCCAGTCCATACAAGCGTTGAAAAGTGATGGGGCAAGGACGCACCCTTGCCTCACTCCTGTATTCACAGGAAAGAAGCTGGATACACCTGCCTCACACTTCACAGCACTCTCAGTCCCAGAATACGGACCAGTTATCAAACCAATAGTCCTTGCAGGAATCCCTCGAAGTCGCAGAAGATCTCAGAGTGACTCACGATGCACTGAGTCAAACGCCTTCTTGAGATCAACATAGGCTGCAAGCATCCCGTCGAAACTCACGTCGGCGTTCCGATGCGGAACATGCCGAATGCGGAAGACTGACGGAGGGTAAATAAGGAGAATATTGATGTAAAACCCGAAAACAGGTGAGAAAGTTACATAAGATACACTGTCATCATAAAATCGCTTTCAAGAGGTTCCATTTTGAGAGGAATTCACCCCATAATCAGCTTTTTGGCATTATTCCTCCAACGTATCTAAAGTCAATAGAAATACACGTGAAAATGTTTTTTGTTTCCACAGCCAAACTGTTCGTTATTAATTAATGAATACTGACTGAAAGGACGTTATTAAAGGGTCCAAATGATCACATCCTCATTATCTACATTTATTTTCCGTCAATTATATCAGCTAATCGTGGAACTAAGCCTACCTACCTCCCCTTCCTAATTATTATTATTATCATGGTATTTTTTTTTTCTCTCTCTCTCTCTCTCTCTCTCTCTCTCTCTCTCTCTCTCTCTCTCTCTCTCTCTCTTCGACTTCCAATTACCTCTTCCGTGGCGAGTGGACGTCCCACATTTTGCTCCTGCTTACTACTCCAACTCTACTTGACTAGAATGGATTCCTCAGTATTGAAGACTGTTTGCTGCTCAAGATCAAGCCTACAAAAGTGCCCTGGAAGTCTTTATGGGACAAGTAAGCGAAATAATGCAAGCACTACAATCAACCGTCAGTGATTTGACAAGAAGTCTCGAATTCATTCAGTCGGAACTGGAGGAGTTTAAGTCTGAAGTGAAACAGCTCAAGCGGGAGAAAGAGGATAATCAAGCAAATATTAAGATGTTGACAGATGACCTTCAGACCTCAACAAAATCAGTGAAAGACATCGAAGACAGATGCAATTACCAAGAGGACTATAATAGAAGAAACAACCTGCGAATCATTGGATTTGAATAGCTTCAGGGCGGTGAGACTTTGGAACAAACCGCCAAATAAGTATCAAAACTGATTGAAAACAAGCTCCAGTTGCCCAATATTCAAATTGAATGAGCCCATCGTACTGGACAGCAAAGTACGTATCGACATCGCCCAATTATTGCTCGTTTCCAGCGCTATTGTGACCGTGAAGCTGTGTTAAGAAATGCTTCAAAGTTACGAGGCACTCGAATCTTCATTAATGAAGACTTGTGCCCTGCTTCACAGGATAAGCTAGCTATAGGCGCAACTACCCCTGATGAAGCAAGCAAGGAGTGAGGGCAAACTAGCGTACTTCAGCAGGTACACAAAACTGATCATTAAAGACAAACAAGGTGCGCCCGAAAATTTTGCCTCGGATTGAAAATATATGTGTATATATTCAAAGTATATTTGCATAGGGCTTTGGAGCAAATTGTCACGGATGTCCCCGTTTGGCAGCTGAGTCTACTGAACTGACGTCAAGCCCAGGGTGGCTAGTATATATAACCAGTGTTCTGACGTCACAGCAAGGGAACCAATCACATTTTGAAGAAAGCAATACTCTTATGGAAGCATCAAAACCTTGCTTACGGTCGCCAGCCAAAAGGAATAATCTGTTTAGTTTGCATATTTTTTTCTTTGTTAATTTGGCTCATTTGTGTCTTTGCCAAGTGTTTTATGAAGATAATGTTCAAAGTAAGTGATCTTTACGGAAAATATCGATTCTAACATGTATTCATTCACCTGAGTAATCGTCTAACGCGGTACTCGCGTACCAGGCTTGGTACTCGAGTACCGCTAGCCCTGAAGGATTCGTGGTAATCGAGTCCAGCAATCGAATCCCGCCCAGCCCTACCTGAGTGCTGCTCCTGCTGCCGTCGATGTCGGTGCTGCTGCTGCTGCCGTCGATGTCGGAGGTGCTGCTGCTGCCGTCGATGTCGGTGCTGCTGCTGCTGCCGTCGATGTCGGTGCTACTGCTGCGGCTGCTGCTGTGCCCGTGGCGGGTGGTGGTGGTGCAGCCGTTGGTTCTGCTGCTGCTGGAGACAGACACTGTCGCGGTGCAGAGTCGGCTGTCCCCTGCTACAGCTGCAGTGCTCACATCACACCAGGTGAACACTAGAGGTATATTACCCCGTTGATAGAAAAAATAAACCGGTAAGACACCAACCTCATTATTTAACTACTGTTAATCTTATTCCAATACGTAATGTCTATAGACAACAATTCTTTACCGCTTAGTGAACTAAATGACATAATTAATTCAAACTTTAAACTATGAGAAAGAACATAAATTTCCTATGAGCAATTGAGCATTCTTAGCAATATGACTTTTCATCCGTTTGATCTTAATGACAATATTTCACTAGACAATTATCTCATTTGCCAAGGCCTAAAAGAACCATTATGTAACTATTATTTATGTGACGATTCTGAGTTAAATAACATCGTTACTCCATTTGATTTGAAATTATTATCTTACAATATAAGTAGTTTGTCACGTCACCTAGACTCTTTCTGTGATCAATGCTTAAATGTAATCGAATATAATTTTAATGTTATAGGATTTTGTGAAACAAGACTAAATGATGACATATCTGCACTTTACCATCTGGACGGTTACAATACCTTCTTCAAAAACAAAACAACCAAAGGTGGAGGTTTAGCCCTCTACATACAAAAAAATGTAGAAGGGGTACTATGCCAGGATTTATCTCTTCAATACGTGAATAGACATTGAAAGCTGGGGTTGCCACACAACGCCAGTATTTCTATTTTTTTATGGGAAAAAAGTACTATTGCGGGCATTACTATAAGACCTTTTCTGTTGCTGTTTCGTTACGTTAATATATGTAGATAATTTCCTCGCATGTTTTTAATGAAGATGGGACATATTAATCGTAGAATAAGCATTTGTCAAATGATTCACTGCGCGCCCACTATTCCTGATTATTATAGTATGAAGGGCCCAGAAATACACAACTTTTCGTACACAGAGAGAACTTTCTTGATTTATACATATATGTAAATGCAACTGACGAATACCAGCAAAGTATATAAGAAATATTAATGTGTACAACAGTGTGTTGATGCCTGAGGTACGACACTTTTTATCGACTAAAGTCCGGTTCCCACCTTCCCGCTTGTACGGCCGCCATACAACAACAAAGACGTCACAATGACGTTACAACAAAGTCTACCGCACCGCCGTACCGCTGTACGGCCGCCGTACAAAGTTAAATTCAAGTCATCTCTCCCGCTCGGCGGTGTCCGCTCGAGCGGAATTGCCAACTGTGCCCAGTTACCACAAATACCACTCAAGCGGTGATGATGGTGACGTCATTGTTGAGCGGTGTTGTTGTAAGACGGCCGTACAAGCGGGCTGATGGGAACCGGCCTTACCACACGTGGCTTTAATCTCAAGCACCCCCTCCCTCCCTTAGTCGCCTCCCGTGCGTTTGTACGTCTGGCAGCGTATCTTCCTGATACAGTTTTCGAAGATTTCTATATACATATGCTATGTCACTTGGATCCGTAACTTTCTTACAGTCATACTTCACTTGAACAACAATACTGCTGTACCTCATATTTATCACGTTCATATTAATCATGTATAAGACATATACAAGTACTACAAATATTCATTCATATATACTAAGATTGTGATTAACATGGAGATTGAAGTGTATGTGATATGTATGTGAGTAATTCATGATACTATGAAAGTAACTTCATTACTGAGAGGGGCTCTTATGTGGAGTAAACGAAAAAAACTATTTACGAAAAAATGAATAGTCACCCATGTTGCCCGCACGGGAAAACGGAAAAAATGTAAAAATATCAGTACATGGGACCTCTGGCCTCTGCATCTAAAGGCCTATTGAGTCATTGACTCTTATCGAATCCTTATTCATAGAATGTACCGATACAAACAAGTTTTTAGTTGGAATGACATACAGGCCCCCTAACGAAAGCTTTCATGATTTCATTTTATCTCTTGAACATCTAGAATTTATTACATCGCAGCAGTATTTACCTTGTTACATAATGGGAGACTTTAACATAAATCTGCTAAAGCAAAAAGACAATGTAAATGATCTACTGAATTTACTGTATTCCTACTCTTATTTTCCAATAATTACAAAACCTACCCGTGTGACAGATACATCAGCATCAATAATTGATCATATTTGGACCAACGACTTACAAAACCTTCAGGCCAGTGGTATTATGTACACCTCTATAAGTGATCACTTCCAATCTTTAGCTCCTTTTCAGTTCCCCAACATAATGATCGATCCTCATACATCTCAATAACTAAAAAGATATTAAAAAGTTAATTCATTAGTACATTTAAAACAGACTTAATGCATTTTAATTGGGTAACTGAAGTAAATGATTAAGTGTAAATTATGGTTTTGAGTTACATCAAAATTTTTATAAATATTTATAACAAAAACTTGCCCATTAGACATTCTACAGTCAAAGAAAAACATGTTGGTAAGCCTTATATCACTTTTTGCAATGCAACAAATTACAAAAACTATGCCAAATGGCCCCTCACTTATGAAGCCTCCTTTAAAAGTTATAGAGCTCAGCTAACAGCGACAATAAGAATAGCCAAAGAGAAGTATTACACATCAAAACTCGAAGATAATGCAGGACACGTAAAGAAAACTTGGAAACTATAAACAGTGTCATGGGAAGAAATAAGAATCCTACGCCTCCACCTTCCATCACACTACACGACAACAGAACAACGTCAAACAGCGAGGATATGCACAGGGATTTAACGAGTACTTTTGTAATGTGGCAAACACCCTGGCACAAGTAAGATCAACTCCTGTTTCATATTAAAGCTTCCTTCCTGAACCCACTCAATTTTCATTTTATCTAAGACCTACGACAAACGCAGAAATCAAGTCAATAATTAAAGAACTTAAAGTAACATCACCAGGTCATGATGACATTAATATTAATATAGGTAATAAAAGAATGCAGTGATGAAATCTCCCCTTTCTTTAAATATGTCATAAATAAATCCTTTAAAGAGGGTTCCTTCCCAAAGCACTTACAGATTGCAAAAGTAATACCTATCTATAAAAAAGGTGACGCAGCCTTACACACGAACTACATACCTATCAATTCTTCCAAGTTTCAGTAAAATCTTTGAAAAAATTGTCGTAATAAGACTGATTTATTATCTTACTCAGCACTCCCTATTAACAGAGTCTCAGTATGGATTTCGCCCAAAGCACTCCACAGAATTGGCACTACACCACCTCAGTCAAAGTATTCACTCTGCCCTAGATAATAAAATGAGCCAGTTGACTGTTTTCTGTGATTTGATTAAATACAATACCTCATAATATTTTACTATATAAATTAATTGTTTATGGGATCCGTGGCCCGGCATTCAGATGGTTCCATAGTTACTTAGGTCAGAGAAAACAATACGTTGTATATGAAAATAAAGTCTCTTCACAGAGATCCATTAGCTGCGGTGTACCTCAGGGCACCATTTTAGGGCCAATATTATGTTTGATATATATAAATGATATAACACTTAGTAGTATTGGTCTTAATTTTTATACTTTTTGCTGACGACACTATCATCTTCCTACAGGGCCAAGATTTTTATGAATTAAGAGATACTCTGAATACAGAACTAGGGCATATATCAAACTGGTTAAAGAGCAACAAACTTACACTAAATATCTCTAAAACACACTACATGATATCACACTCAACTATGATACAACCCCCTGATATTGAAATTATAATTCATATTATAAAAAAAAAGATTAGGAATAATAATACAGAAAATTAAATTGGCACTCATTTAGATGATGTAAAAATAAAAATTTCTAAAATATGTGGCATATTATATAGGGTGAGACAGTTCTTAAATTAAAACTGTATAAGACAAATATACCTGTCAGTTGTTTATCCATATATGTTATATTGTTCAGTAGTATGGGGTGGGGCACACAAAACTTACTTAGATAACATATTCATTGCACATAAAAAGTGAATCCGCATAATGTATCACAAACAAAGATATGACCACACCAATCCCCTCTTTGTTGAAAATAAATTACTGAAATTTCATGACATTATACACCTTCAAACCTGTTTGTTTATGTACAAAGCTTTGTATATTCACCCAGTTGACAGTGGCTTCAGATACCTGTCTCACAATATTGCCATCCTACGAAATAATAACCTAAAAATCCCACTTTGTAGGACACCACACGCACAACAAAGTGTCACTTTTCGGGAAGCAAAGTTATGGACCCAACTGCAAGAGGATGTCAAGAATACCATGTCACTTAACTCATTTATATACAAGGTGAAGACAGAAATATTCAAGAAATAGAACTCAAACGGAAATATATAATGAATGTACTTTTGTGTACTTCAATGTGTGTGGGTTACGTATTGATGTAGGTAGGTAGATATCAATCAATCAATCATTGGGGGCATACGCCGGGGGGCGCGTCGCCTCGCCCACCCTACGACGCCACTCCCGGGGGTCACCACGCGCGAGTTCCCATGCAGGCTCCTTTCCCATACCAAGCAGCTCTCGACAAGAAACATCAACTTGCCCCAGCCACGAGCCTTGTGGGCGCCCCCTTGGCCTCCTCCACGCCGGATTGTCTCTTACAGATACAACCCGATGGGAAGGATCGGTTTCAGGGTAGCGTGCCACATGCCCATATAGCCGAAGTTGGCGCTGACGGACTATGCAGGTAATAGGCCTCGATTCAGTCTCACGGTGCAATCGCTGATTTGACACGTAATCATCCCAGCGATACCCCATGATTCTACGAAGACACTTATTACCAAAGGCATTGATTCATCTCTTCAAGTCACTATTTAGTGTCCATGTCTCACAACCATAGAGTAAGACAGGGATCACAAGCGACTTGAAGATCCGGATCTTTGTCCTTCTGCACAGGTACCGACAACGCCAAATACTCCCGCTGAGCGAGTCCATAACACCGTGAGCTATGCCAATCCGCCGTAAGACTTCTTGACGTGACCCGCCGTCATTATGGACTGCGCTACCAAGGTATGTAAAACTTTCCAAGATCTCAATGTCCTCGCCACACGTATGAACAGACTGTACTGCTTCATCTAGTAAGTCTCCAAACACCTGGACCTTGGTCTTGAGCCAGGAGACCTCAAGTCCCAAAGGCTTTGCCTCCTCGTGCAGCGCCTCGAGAGCCATCACCAGGACCTCCAGCCACTCAGCAAAGATTACTGCATCTACTGTAGGTAGATAGATATGTGAGTAATATGTATGTGTATGTATGTGTGTGTATGTGTATGCACGTGTACATGTATGTATGTGTATATGTGTGTGTATATATGTATAATTATATATGTGTATATGTGTATGCATATGTATATGTGTGTATGTGTATATTTATATGCGCATGAATTGATTTCTTGTATATATATTTGGTACAAGGTATTGTTTGGAAATGGTTATTAGTATTGCATTGACTTCTGATCTATTCATACATTATCGAATCGAATATTTTTTTTAACAATCATATAATTACTGTTCTTGTTATTCCCTCACCGTTTCGCTATTTTTCTTTAACCCCTCCCCTTTTTATGCTTTGCCATAGTGCCATATGACCTCTGATGTCTGGCACATTCACCTTTTTTTTGGGGAGGGGGGAATTAAATCAATCAATTGTTCTTGTTATTGAAACTATCAAGATTACTTCAATCGGTATCTTTATTACTGTTATCATTATCATTATTATAATTAATTATTTATCATTATTACTTTGATATTCATTATTGACATTATTGTTACTATGACTATTATTATCATTATTATTATTATATATATATATTTTTTTTTTCATCATTGTTATTATCGATATCATTTTTATCACTATTATTATTATCATCATTATTTTCAGTATTGTCATTTTTTTTACTATTATTGCTATTATCTTTATTTTGATTATTATCACTATTTATCATCGTTATTATTATTGATTCTTATTATTATTTTTACTATATATATATTTTTTAATTATTACCATTATTAGCGTTTTTAAATTCTTCTTGTTATTATTATTACTACTCCCAGTACTAACATCTATAATAATATAAGCGAAAGTGTGTCTGTCTGTGTGTGTGTGTGTGTGTGTGTGTGTGTGTGTGTGTGTGTGTGTGTGTGTGGTATAGGTTCCGCCCCCCGTGGCGCAAACACCTCATATGGCACATTTTTGGAATCAGGTTGACCAGGGGAAGGTCATAAGCCCACTTATGAGATGATCCGATCACTTTTTTTTTTCTTTTTTTTTAGCAGCCTATTAGCGAGAATTGTGCAAACAAAAGTGGGTTGCGAGAATTGAGGAAGCCTTGATGTAGGGTGATGGGTAATGGGTGAGTGAATGGGTGGGGTGATGGGTAATGGGTGTGGGGTGATGGGTGAGTGAATGGAGGGGGGTGATGAGTGATGGGTGAGGGAATAGGTGGGGGGTGATGGGTAATCTATAATAATATAAGCGAAAGTGTGTGTCTGTCTGTGTGTGTGTGTGTGTGTGTGTGTGGCTGGTTATAGGTTCCGCCCCCCGTGGCGCAATCAACTCATATGGCACATTTTTGGAACCGGGTTGACCAGGGAAGGTTTTAAGCCCAATTATGAGATGATCCGATCTTTTTTTTTTTTTTTTTTTTTGCAGCCTATTAGCGATAATTGTGAAAAAAAAGTGGGTTGCGAGAATTGAGGAAACCTTGATGTAGGGTGATGGGTAATGGGTGAGTGAATGGGTGGGTGATGGGTAATGGGTGTGGGGTGATGGGTGAGTGAATGGGTGGGGGGTGATGGGTGATGGGTGAGGGAATAGGTGGGGGGGTGATGGGTAATGGTAAATATAAGCGAAAGTCTGTCTGTCTGTGTGTGTGTGTGTGTGTGTCTGGTATAGGTTCCGCCCCCCGTGGCGCAATCACCTCATATGGCACATTTTTGGAATCGGGTTGACCAGGGGAAGGTTTTAAGCCCAATGATGAGATGATCCGATCACTTTTTTTTCTTTCTTTTTTTTAGCAGCCTATTAGCGATAATTGTGAAAAAAAAGTGGGTTTGGAGAATTGAGGAAACCTTGATGTAGGGTGATGGGTAATGGGTGAGTGAATGGGTGGGGTGATGGGTATTGGGTGCGGGGTGATGGGTGAGTGAATGGGTGGGGGTGATGGGTTGGGGATGATGGGTGATGGGTGAGGGAATAGGTGGGGGGTGATGGGTAATGGGTGAGTGAATGGGTGGGGGGTGATGGGTAATGGGTGAGTGAATGGGGGGGGGGTGATGGGTAATGGGTGAGTGAATGGGTGGGGGAATACATACATTTCTACATCCATGATTTCAGGAAAGTTAGAAGGGGCTATCTGGAGAGTCCATGTTTGGTGGGGTGGGCCGAAGGCCCACCAAACACAGGTGGTGGGCCGAAGGCCCACCAATAGCCCTCCGCAGGAGCTAGTCAAAAAGTCCGCCCGGAGGGCGGCTTTGCGGCTAGTTAAATAATATAAGCGAAAGTGTGTGTGTGTGTGTGTGTGTGTGTGTGTGTGTGTGTGGTATAGGTTCCGCCCCCCGTGGCGGAATCCCATCATATACCACATTTTTGGAACCAGGTTGACCAGGGGAAGGTTTTAAGCCCACTTATGAGATTATCCGATCTTTTTTTTTTTTTTTTTTTTAGCAGCCTATTAGCGATAATTGTGAAAAAAAAAATGGGTTGCAAGAATTGAGGAAACCTTGATGTAGGGTGATGGGTAATGGGTGAGTGAATGGGTGGGGTGATGGGTAATGGGTGTGGGGTGATGGGTGAGTGAATGGGTGGGGGGTGATGGGTGATGGGTGAGGGAATAGATGGGGGGTGATGGGTAATGGGTGTGTGGTGATGGGTAATGGGTGAGTGAATGGGTGGGGGGTGATGGGTAATGGGTGAATGAATGGGTGGGGGGTGATGGGTAATGGGTGAGTGAATGGGTTGGGGGTGATGTGAATGGGTTGGCGTTAATACATACATTTCTACATCCATGATTTCAGGAAAGCTAGAAGGGGCTATCTGGAGAGTCTGTGTTTGGTGGGCCTTCGGCCCACCAAACACAGGTGGTGGGCCATAGGCCCACCAATAGCCCTCCGCAGAAGCTAGCCAAAAAGTCCGCCCGGAGGGCGTCTTTGCGGCTAGTATTTCAATATAAGTCTTAATAATTGTAGAGACTTTCTTGGTCTGAGTTAAAATGGTACTTCCAGTTTGTACACATTTATGTATAAGTCCAATAATGAACATAGAATATTTACAACCAGATATGTAGTGAACCAGCTAGGGAGTCTCGGCGGAGCGCGTGAGTGAGCGTCCTGGTAGTGTCGTGATCCGAGATGTTCTGTCTTCGTTCCCACACTTCTGACCGCTCCTCTTGTGTGTCGTCGACATTTATAAAAGCTGATACAAATACATTCGGCCTGTGACCTACTTGCTCAAGCTAACAAAAGTGCAACCTGTATAGGGTTCCCACGATGATCCATGGCAGGAAAGATATACATATAATTATATATTATAATATTATATTTATATAATTATATGTTTATGATGTTCCTAAAAATATACTGGTTCTTTTGATGTTAAGTACATTAAAAATATCCTGTATGGAAGCAACTGTTATAATACGTGCTACACTGTGTGATAATAGTTGTAATTCAATAGTAATAGTTATGCAAGTTATTATATATGTTAGAAATGATTACTGACTGACATCAATAGTCCACCTTAGTCCACGAGAGACAACGAAATTATCATAGCATGAGCTCCATAAAAGAACTTCGGCTTAATGGACCGTGGCTTATATGACTGTATGATTGATTATGAACACTATTGTATTACACCAAGCCAAATAAACTATCAAGTATCAAGTATCTCTCTCTCCCTCAATTATCCGATATATGAGAGGCATTATACATTTTACGCATCTTGTGGAACGTTTTTATTCTTTCTATGATAAACGTTCACAACCGCGTCCTGTTATGGTGTAGGAACACACACACAGAGCTGTACAGAGACAAAGGGAACGATATACACACACTGAGGCGGACTGAAAGCAACGCCAGTAAGAGTCAATTAGAACTAGAGAGAGAGAGAGATGCAGGGAGAGAGAGAGACGGGGAGAGAGAGAGGAGAAGAAGAAGTGAAGAGAGAGAGAGAGAGAGAGAGAACAAGAAAATAAGATAAGGAAGCTACAAGAGGCTGCGAGACCTACACGTGGTAGTTATATAGATATAGGGAACGTGGTAGGGATATCGTGGTAGAATATAAGGAACTACCACGTGTAGGCCTCGCGGCCTCTTGTAGCTTCCTTATTTTCTTATGTTCTAGTTCATGTTACTTAACACTACCTACATCCATCTTTCATCCCCATCCATGAAATTGTCCAGCCTCCTTTTAAAGCTCCCTATTGACTCTGCACTAACTACCTGATGACTGAGTCCATTCCAATCATTTAACACCCTATTTGTGAACCAGTTTATCTCTATTTCCTAACACAGTACAGTGTGTCCACCAAACAGCTACTCACAACACAACATTGCGTTTCGAGTCATAATCAACAATCAATCCATCATTGGGGGCATACACCGGGGGGCACGTCGCCTCGCCCACCCTACAACGCCACTCCCGGGGGTCACCACGCGCGAGTCCCCATGCAGGCTCCTTTCCCATACCAAGCAGCTCTCGACAAGAAACATCAACTTGCCCCAGCCACGAGCCTTGTGGGCGCCCCCTTGGCCTCCTCCACGCCGGATTGTCTCTTACAGATACAACCCGATGAGAAGGATCGGTTTCAGGTAGCGTGCCACATTCCCATATAGCCGAAGTTGGCGCTGACGGACTATGCAGGTAATGGGCCTCGATTCAGTCTCACGGTGCAATCGCTGATTTGACACATAATCATCCCAGCGATACCCCATGATTCTGCGAAGACACTTATTACCAAAGGCATCGATTCGTCTCTTCAAGTCGCTATTTAGTGTCCATGTCTCACAACCATAGAGTAAGACAGGGATCACAAGCGAATTGAAGATCCGGATCTTTGTCCTCCTGCACAGGTACCGACAACGCCAAATACTCCTTCTGAGCGAGTCCATAACACCGTGGGCTATGCCAATCCGCCGTAAGACTTCTTGACGTGACCCGCCGCCATTATGGACTGCGCTACCAAGATATGTAAAACTTTCCAAGATCTCAATGTCGTCGCCGCACGCATGAATAGACTGTACTGTTTCATCCAGTAAGCCTCCAAACACCTGGACCTTGGTCTTAAGCCAGGAGACCTCAAGTCCCAAAGGATTTGCCTCCTCGTGCAGCGCCTCGAGAGCCATCACCGGGACCTCCAGCGACTCAGCAAAGATTACTGCATCATCGGCAAAAACAAGATCAGTGATCTCGGTGTTGCCGACGGATGCTCTACAATCCCTTTGATCTACAACTTTGCCCAATACCCAGTCCATACAAGTGTTGAAAAGTGATGGGGCAAGAACGCACCCTTGCCTCACTCATGTATTCACAGGAAAGAAGCTGGATACACCTCCCCCACAGAGGTCCCCACTCAAAGTCCCAGAATACAAACCAATAGTCCTTGCAGGAATCCCGCGAAGTCGCAGAAGATCCCAGAGTGACTCACGATGCACTAAGTCAAACGCCTTCTTGAGATTAACATAGGCTGTAAGCATCCCCTGTCGAAACTCTCGTCGGCGTTCCACCAGGACACGAAGCGCTAGGATACGGTCCGTTGCTGACTTACCAGGCGTGAACCCAGACTACTGAGCTCTCTGATGCTTCAGCTGATGACTGCGGATCCGTGTTAGCAATAGATGGGCAAGCACCTTGCCTGGCACGCTGAGTAGTGTAATACCGCGGTAATGAAAATATTTTGGTTAAGGAAAAAAGTACTACATACCGCCAGAATTTTAATTTCCGAATTTCTTTTGTGGACCTCGGAGATTGTTCATATACGAGTGGTTGTTCATAACATTATTATGTACATATTTTTATAATTAATTTAAAGTTGGTTTCGTGCCTTATAATGAGGTAACAACATATTTTGTGAAGTTTTGTTGATGTGGCCATATACGTCAAGGGATGAATATATATCGGTTTTACACATGTGTATGTATATTTCTTGATCTATACTTTTATTTGAATACTCCCAGTGGTCACCATGGAGCAAAGGTATGAAAACAACAAATCAAGATTTTCGTCAAAGAGATTACGGTTCCCATCGAGAGACTACAGGCGCAAAGGAACAAATTGGGCACAGAACGTTATGTTTGGTTTCTTAACTCATGTATGCAGGACCTATTCACTATCTGAGAAACAAATAAGAGTTAATGTATGTCTAATGTATTTTTATTTACAGATTATACGCGTAAAACTGCTTATATTTCACAATTACCAACCATTATAACCATTGCAAGAATATGTTATGTTATGTATAGGGTAAATAACGATCCGCACGACTAAGGAACTCTATCAATAGTATTCCTTATATGAACTCACACCATCGCAAAGTCATAGATATAGCTGTAAAGTCAAATTAGCAGATTTATCTGCTGTTAAAAATTACAGAATACGGTCTGGGTCATGGTCTGGGCAGACTCTGGGCTCAGACCCTGGGCTTCTTTTTCTTTTAATACCATAGCTGGTGACCACTGGGAGTATTTAAATAAAAGTATAGATCAAGAAAATGTATACTCAAGTGTACTAAAAACCGATAAATATTCATCCCTTGACGTATATGGCCACATCAACAAAACCTCACAAAATATGTTGTTACCTCATTATCCTCACGAAACCAACTTTAAATGAATTATAAGAATATGTACATAAGAATTTTATGAACAACCACTCGTATATGAACAATCTCCGAGGTCCACAAAAGAAATTCGGAAATTAAAATTCTGGCGGTATGTAGTACTTTTTTCCTTAACCAAAACAGTCTCATTGTTGCAGTCCTAACGGTACCCTTTCCCTTTCCAGATAAGGACGACCTGCCCCCTTTTCCAGTCAGGAGGAATGGTACCTGATTGCCACACGGCAGTCAGGACAGCATGCAACCCGCGGATCATGGCCTCAACCCCAGCTTTGAGGAGTTCCGCACTGATATTACAAACACCAGCTGCTTTTCCACCCCTCAACTTTGCTATAACCTCTCTGACTTCGTCAAGAGAGGGTGCTGTTTCGTCAATGGGAGGATCGGCATCCACTGCCTGTAACCCAGTGGTGTGAAGCTGCTCAGTTGGAGGGTCCACCGTGAACAACTGCCCAAAGTACTCAGCCCAACGAGTCATCTGCCCATCCATGTCCGACACGAGGCGCCCATCTGCTGTTCGAATAGCACTCGCCCGAGATGGAGACTTGTAACGGAGCTTCTTCAGGGCTCGGTAGGCGGGTCGGAGGTCATTAGCGTTCAAATGACCCTTGACATCCTCAGCGAGACTCCTGACATACCTCTCCTTGTCTCTCCCGAGGAGGGTTGTAGTCCGGCGTGACAGAGCCCTGTGTTGGACCTGGTTCCCAGCCAGCCTGGCAGCGCGACTCTCCTCGATTTTCTCCAGCGTCTCCGTCGAGACAAAACCACGCCTTGACCTCGGGCGCTCCCCAATACACTCCTTGGCAAAGTTGGCAGCCTGTAGAGTTTAACGTTTGAAGGTATCCCACAGTTCTACAGGGTCCTCGAGGGCACCGAACACATCAAACCGATTTGAGGCTGCCACCGCATACTCATGGGCACATGTCAAGTCCTTCAGTTTCTCAAGATGAAACACAGTATGGTTACCTCTTGAGATTCTTCTGGACTTGACATGAAGCTTAAAGTAATCGTCCAGACCATTTCATCATTCCTGATTCAATGCAATAAAATCATAGCCATTAGCGAGTATATTAACAATATGTTGTCATTTTTTGCATCCAGTCAGCCGTTTTTAAAGAATCTGCAATAAAAATCTGCAAATTCCCCGACATTTGAAAACGCTCCTCAAGGCTTCCAGACGACGCATCCACGGCTCGATGACGTCACAGGAGGAAGCCTTCCAGCCGGACGGCAATACAAAAGCACGTAAACACAAGAGATAAATACAGTACTTTAAGAATTTTGGGTGTTTCTGATAGATTTTCTTTGCGATATGCCATATGCATGCATCCTTTATGGGTGCAGCAAGACAGCTGTGGCTTTCCAGAGAAGTTTGCACACGTTTCAGACCGATACGACAACGTTAAAGTTTTGAAAAGATTAGTGCGGTGGACAAGGGTACATTACAATCACCTCACACCCACCCACCCATCCCGTAGCCACACACCATAGCGTACAAAGCCCGCTATGGTGTGTAGCAGAAAAGAGAGAGAGAGCAAGGTGAAGTATACAATGATAAATAAGCAGAAACACTAAGAAACCAATAAAAATGCATGTTTGGAGGAGGAATAGGAGGGGGACGAAGAAGAGGAGGAGGGGGAGGAAGACTCAGGACAATAATGACTTTGTGATGTTATAGTAGACGATTTAGCAAAGAGGAGAGAGGGAAGGAAGGAGAGAAGAATGGAGGGAGGGAAGGAGAGAATTTGGGGGTTCCTCTAAATTAGTCCCTGTCGGAGAGAGAGAAGTGGCCTCCTCTCCATTTCCTTATTTCTAGTCGAATTTTTTTCTTCTCTCTCTCTCTCTCTCTCTCTCCTCTCTCTCTCTCTCTCTCTCTCTCTCTCTCTCTCTCTCTCTCTCTCTCTCTCCTCTCTCTCTCTCCTCTCATCTCTTCGTCCGCCATCTGTGTGTGTTCGAAATAACCATAGGATTTTCTCGAAAGTACCTTCATTGTGATTCCCACGCAAACATTATAGTTACCCTTACTTACCAATCCATGTTTTGGAGAGGTGCCAGGTCCTCCTGATTCTCAAGTTTCGCTAACACCTGTTCGCCAGTCGGCTCTCTCCCACCTTCCCTCTCTCTTTGCTAAATCGTCTACGAACATCACGAGGGCATTTTTGTCCTGAGTCTTCCTCCCCCTCCTCCTATTCCCCCTCTTCTTCCTCCCCCTCCTCTTCCTCCTTCAAATATGTATTTTTATTGGTTTCTTAAGTGTTTTTGCTTATTTATCATCGTATATTTAACCTTGCTCTCTCTCTCTCTCTCTCTCTCTCTCTCTCTCTCTCTCTCTCTCTCTCTCTCTCTCTCTCTCTTTATTCCCACACACCATAGCGGGCTTTGTATTCTGGCTCGAACATCCTATCACATTCGGCGGTTGGTTTTCCACATATACGTGACCAGCATCATCTACTTCAGTCTCAGATTGAGCATCATACTCTACATCTGTCACAGCGACAGATTCACTGTCTGACACCGAACTACAATCGCTCATCATTTACATTTGCTGGTCGATACGACGGATATCACAAATGCAGACGACTGTTGTTTACATTGGAGCTCCTCCTGTGACGTCATCAATAATATTCGTAGCCCTGTTGGAGGGAAGAAATTTTTTTTTTCGCGCTTTTTACAAGTCTTGTTTTTAGGGAAATAAGGCCTGGAAATCAATTATTTTTGGTGGATTAGGTGTTTTGAATGAACATTCAATATAATTAGGCAAAAAAAAAAGGGTCTGGACGATTACTTTAAGTGTAGCAACAACATAAACAACAATAACAAAACAATGGCTTCGTTATCATCCCACGAATAGGCTGCGGCTGAATTAAACATTTATTTAATTCCCTTTGTATCTACTGTAATCAGTATTTCAATCCCTTGGTGATAACGACTACCGTCAATAAAACTAGTCGCCACTGCATTAATGTCGCCAGGCGAATTTTATAGGCGAATATTACGAATTTTAGCATCACTACAGACTTGTATGTGCCACTAAAGACATTTACATAATATAAGATACTGTGCATGCCTCTTTAGTGGCACATACAAATCTGTAGTGATGCTAAAATTCGTAATATATGGCGACATTAGTGCAGTGGCGACTTTAGTGTTGTTTACGGTAGGTGCTCATCAAAATTCTCCTTCCTCAACTTCATCAAAAAGAGCGTACACCACCGGCAGAACAAATAAATTGCTTCTAATTGTGTTATTCCGTGCATCAGGAGACCTCAGCAGCTTACTAATCTCATCCCCTCTCTGTTTATCAAAACACTTATGACACACAACTATAACTTAATCATAAGAACATAAGAACATAAGGAAGCTACAAGAGGCCGTGAGACCTACACGTGGTAGTTCCTGTTACTTAACACTACCTACATCCACCTTTCATCCCCATCCATAACACTCTCTAGCCTCCTTTTAAAACTCCCTAATGACTCCGCACTAACTACCTGATGACTTGAGTCCATTTAAATCCTTTACCACCCTATTTGTGAAGCAGTTTCTCCCTAGTATGTTTTTAAAATTACGTTTTTCCAGTTTGAATCGGTTACTTCTTGTCCTACCCTGTTTACTAGTCGTAAGAACTTTTCCTACATCTCATGTGAACGTCCTTGTACAACTCTGATTCAGACACACCAAGACAAAGGATGCCCAACCATGAATTTCTTTATTAACCAACATGAAATTAAGGGTGTGGGCCGTGTCCCTGTAGCTATTCAGGGCAGCGTCAGGCAGGCCTGAGGCTCTTCGCACACGTATAAAGTGGTGGTGATGAAAGCGCACCTGTATTTCAAAAGGCGTAAAAATCTATTATGTTGTATTGAGAGAAAGAGAGAGGGGAGGGGGGTAAGGGAGAGAAAAAGGGGGAAGATGGAGACTAAAAACTACAGAGCAATCTCCCTCCTGTCTGTCCACGGCAAGACACTGGCACAGTGCTGCCAGATCGAGCTGCCAAAATTTCCTATATTCACCTCAAACATTTCCCTGTTTAGCCCTATATTTCCCTGTCGCCTTTATATCAGTTTTTCCGTCAGAATTGCACAATTTGCAATGGAAATACAGAGGGCCTTTACCCCTTCATATCAGCCAATAAAAAAAATTGGGGTCACTTTCCCATTTATCAGTGTATCTTTGAGTGTACGCCTGACGTTTGCGCTTGTATGGAGGCAGTGGCGCAACCAGGGGGCTCTCCGAAATTGCCTTCCTTGTAAGAAATCAGAATACACTAAGTCAGTTAAAAAAAGTTATTACAGGTTCTACCTAGCATTATGACCGCGTCACCTGACCGTGTACACCTATACCTTGATTTGGTCGCGCATATGCTTCACGAAATGTCTTGAACAAGCATCTAACAGCACCAAAACTATTGTTTCAGCAGCAGAAATATGAAAGCAGGCCTGACAAGGCCATCAGCCGATGACGGAAAAATTTACCATCCAGCGACTAGCGATAAATCTGGCGGGTTTACTGTGTAGCTACTGGGTGGTGAATACAAATTTCTGCCCCCCGTCACCGAAAAATATTCCTAGGTGCACCTCTGGCTGGAGGAGTAGACATGACTACAGGTCACATCAATAACACAGTAACAGAAATCCTTCAGAGACTTCCAAACGTCAATCAGTACGGCAGCTTTACCGGGAACTGAGAATGAACTCACGGGAGTCTGAGATAGGACCTCTGAACACGTACTGTACCGACACTGTTCGAAAACCGGACGAGAACGATACGGCTATTTCGAGACTTACAGCGAATCTCTCTCTCTCTCTCTCTCTCTCTCTCTCTCTCTCTCTCTCTCTCTCTCTCTCTCTCTCTCTCTCTCTCTCGTAATTTAGAGATATATACATAAAAAGTTTATATATTCTCCGTATCTTTCGAATTTCCCTATATTTTGGTATATTTTCAATTTTCTTCCCTGTTTCCCTGTAGTGACCTGAGTTTCCCTTAAACTGGGAAATTTCCCTGCATCTGGCAGCACTGCGTGACGGTGACTGGCATACACCATTGCCGCAGGATCACGCCCTTCAACACACACGCATCCTCTCCAACACACGGTTCGGCTTCCGCCCTAAAGGTCCACCTATCAACGACATCCTTCTCATGTCCGCCTCATGGCGCCAATCCCTGGACAGAGGACGCGACACATCCGTCATCGCTATGGGCAAGTGGAAATTTTAAACAAAATGTAACTGCAGGCACCACAGGGCTGCCATCAGTCAAGTGTGAACCGAATAATCTGCCATGTTACTCATGTCCTCTACTTGAAGGCTTAAGTAGAGATTAAGATAGTAGAGATAAAGATGCCAGCCAATAGGGTTGTCATCAATAAAACAGCTGCAGCATTAGACAGAATTAGTGGTTTCCCACGGGTCATTGGTGCTGTAAATGGCACTCATACCATTAAATCTCACATGAAAATTAACACATATTTATATTTGTAAACCGGAAAGGTTTTCATTCTTTGAATTTACAAGTGGTTTGCAATGGTGAGCAAGTAATTACCAGCCTCTGTGTCAGGTTTCCTGTCAGCACACATGATATTTACATCTGGGGAAGTTGTTCTCTGCGAGACAAGATTTGAGGCGGGAGCTTTTAGAGACACTCATCTGCTTGGTAAGTGTCTTAATTGTTTTCTGCAAATTAATTGCTTGGTTCCATCCCTATGATAGTTGGGGTAATTCTAGATAAATATCAGACTAAACCGTGGTGAGACGAGTCTTTAGTCCCAATGTAACATTACCCTAACTTAATCATAATTCAACTGAAGCTATGCTTTTGAATTATAGGCTGTTGAAATGACAGGAATATGGCTGCATCATTACAGTGTGTGACACTTGTACTATCTAGATGTTTTCCATACGTGATTGAAAAAAATAAAAATAATATATATATATATATATATATATATATATATATATATATATATATATATATATATATATATATATATATATATATATATATATATATATATATATATATATTGCAAGTGGCAATAGGTACCGTACACCGTAACCACAATATAACCACACCGTAACCGTGCACCACAGAACACCGTACACTACGAAACTCTTGTAACCTAAATTTTATCAGTAAAAAAAAATTAATAATATTTGTAGTGGGTACAACACCAAAACCAATAGTGTATTATAGCAATAGGCATATTCAGCCAGCACCAGCTATACACTATAGTTAGCTAGAGATATCAGGAAGGCCAAAGTCGGCTCTATAGCTAATAGTGCCTTATGCTGTGAAACTACCCATTGAAAATGAATGAACATAAAGTAAACCATATATAACATTGGACAACATCACTCACTGACTTATTCAATTTAGTACATATAATCTTAAACAACCAAATTTATCCTATTCAGTAATTGCAGAATGATATTGCAGTGATTGATTTGGAGATTTTCAATGTGAATGAATTATGAACTTGTTATTTTCTGCCAGCTCCATGGTGTACAGGTTGCAGAACAAGCATCTGGCATAGCTGTATTTTTTTTCACTATTTTTTTTTTATATGATAAAGAACTGGCCAAGGGGAAAGAAAGGGGTAACAAAAAGCCCACTTAGTTGCCAGTCCTTATAAGGAAAAATGTAAGAAAAGTATGGAAATGGGGGTGGGCCAATTTAGTTCGGGAGGTTTCATGTTACTTCTCTCGAAGAAATTTAATTCGTAGGAAGGTTGAAAAATAGAAACAGAGTTCCAGAGATTACCTGCAATCAATGCACCATACTGAAAATGTAGTATAAACATCCTAACTTACAGTCATTTGGTTATATTGTGTATGGTATCAAAGTTAAAGCCATTCAAGATATAGGCCTACAATGGAAATATCATTTTGAAAAGACAACACGGTCTTTATAAATTTATTTGACAATATTGATAAATTATAAAGCTAAGATAGGAAAGACATTTACATTTTTTTTAGATGTAGTGTTTACTTCATTACTAATTCTAGAAAATATAAGCAAACATCTTTTTCATCAATTCTCAAAGGCTTCATTTTTATGGCTTTTAAGTTTGAGATTCTAAATATTGGTAACCAGAAAGCACTTATTCATAATTACATTTTGAACTCCCTCTTCGTAAAACATAATGTCCAAAAGTATGTAGTGGTACAGTCACTGGTACTTATATACTCCCTAACCATCACTATCTTCATTTCCTTGATTAGTCTGTGTTGAATAAAGCATTAAAAACACTGCACCCGTGTGGATATTTAGAATATCAGTAATTTTGTGGGGGAAACAACATGCAGAACTGACATGCTGAAGAGAGAAAAAATAAATAACCAGAGTACTGCTCAGATTATTTGCTTATATTGACTTGTGTTGGAAGAGTAGGTTTCAATGGTTAATGGAATATGTAAAAATCACAAATTCAAATAAACAACTACATACCCCAAATACATTTATTTATGGCTTGACCAAACATTTTAACAGGTTGACAGGACAGTCCACCTGGACTAGGCTGCGGTGTGGACACCACCCGGCTCTTCTGAGCTATCAGTAGATGAGGCCATTATAGTACAGCAGATACTTTGATGATAGAAGCATGAAACTTGGTACACAGTTAGGGCATGCCTATGGGAAGATATTTGGCTAAAGGGCCATTGGCGATTTGCCCTGTGACGCAATTGGTGGCCATTTTCCAAGATGACCGCCATTTGCTGTTATAGTCCATCTGAAATGTTAGCTAAGCTCCATTGTAGTGATAGGAGAACTGATTTAGTGGTATTATGTACATCTTATCAATAGTTTATATAAGTCAACCATGGTTGATAATGCCCTATATCTTTATTCGATTATCATAAAGCACTATCTGTGTAATTTTAGTAGGGGCGTTATAAGAAAAACTGGTGTAACACATCGTTGTTTTGGCTTTCAGGTGTGTAACAGTGTAACGATGGAGAAAATCTACAAGGTGGTGGACCCTGTACACTTTGTACAGCCTGGTACATCAACACATTGTCTAACAACAGACTGGAGCAAGTGTATTATGTGCCAGGAAGAAACATCGGAGGTGCTTCACTGTCCAGCTGAGTCCAGACGTGGCACACACGGAGCTGGTTATAAGACAAATGTTGACCTTCTTGTGGTTTTCAGTAGGATTGTTTTTTTGCCACGAACTCTAAATCTATCACGTCTTGATGACGGTGAGGGCATTGAGGCAACACTTCAGCATTATAAAGCCAAGTGGCACGACCCATGTCGACTTCGGTATAACAAAACAAAACTACAGCGTGCAGAGAATAAGAAGAGACCCATAGAAGATGATGCAGACGACTATAAGAAGTTCACCCGTCAAAGTTTGGGAAAGACAAGTATTTCCATTGGAACATGCTTCTTCTGTGACAAACCTGCACCAGCTGGAGGGTCATTGTGCAAAGCATCAACATTCGGGATTGCATGTCCGTGTCCGACAATGTGCCTTCAAATTGCAGGACAGACAACTACTTGCCAAATTGAGTGAATGAGACCTAGCTGCACAAGATGTCCAATACCATGTACAGTGCCTGGTCTCATTATACAATAGAGCAAGAGAAACAAGAACATCTGAAGAGTCTGATGTGGACACCGTGAACCATGACATTGCATTTGCTGAACTGGTATCCTATATTGAAGATGCCCGTAACGATGCTGTAGTTGCACCCATCTTCAAACTCAAAGACCTGGTGAACCTGTACAGCATTAGACTTAAGTTACTTGGGATTGAGGTAGTAGGACGCATCCACTCCACCAAGCTCAAAGACAGAATATTGGGCTATTCTCCAGATTTGGCAGCTCATAAGCAAGGCAGAGATGTGGTCCTCATTGCCAAAGAAGATGTTGGATCCGCATTGATCAAAGCATGCGAGCCTGATGCTGACATTGACGCTGGTCATCTTGTCAGGGCTGCCAACATAGTGAGGAGAGACATCTTCAAAATGAAAAACCAATTCAGTAGTTCATTTGAATCCAGATGTCAGGGAGATAATGTGCCAGTTTCTCTTGTGGCATTAGTTGGTATGGTGTTGAATGGACGAAACATCAAAGCACAGTAAAGTTCCTCAGCAGTGCCACAACCAGTTCTCAGCATTTCGCAGCTACTGATGCACAACAGTTTGGTAAGGCATCGGGAAAATCGGACTACAAGTACAACCAGGCACAGCCAGGAACGGGAAACACCTTTGCCTATGGTTATAAGCCAAAAGGCGTGATGATTCACACAAAAACTCGAAAGCGCGAAGTTGTGGACAGTCTGTATGAGCTGGGCCTGAGCATTTCATATGACCGTGTGTTGGACATTTCAAATGAGCTAGGCAACAAGATCTGTCACCACTACAGTATAGAGAAAGCTGTATGTCCTCCTAAGCTGAAAGGTGGTCTCTTCACAACAGCTGCAGTTGACATGGAGACCCATGAAGAAGCCGACACTCTCATTATGCTCCACCTAGAAGATGCTGCTCGGCAAGAGCATAACAAAGTGTCAATACGCACAGTTGACACAGACGTTGTAGTTCTGGCCATAAATTCAGCCCAGCGCCTCGACATCTCTGAACTGTGGATTGCCTTTGGTGCTGGAAAGAGCTTTAAGTTCATCGCCGCTCATGAGAGAGCCAGAGCACTTGGTCCTGATCGGTGTGTTGCATTGCCAATGTGCCATGCCTTCACTGGGTGCGACACGGTGTCCTGTTTTGGAGGCAGGGGCAAGAGGACCGCATGCGCCACATGGAACACATATGGAAATTTCACCCTAGCATTCTGTGCCTTGGCTGCTAGACCAAGCCCACAGTCAATAAAAGAATAGCTGGGGCCACTGGAACGAGTTGTGGTTATGTTATATGATCGTACCAGTAGTCAGGAGTGTGTCAACAAGGCAAGGAAGGAGTTCACCCAGAAAGGCAGAGCAATAGATGGTCTCCCTCCTACACAGGCTGCACTCATCCAGCACATCAAGAGGGCTGCCTACCAGGCTGGTCACTGCTGGGCACAGATGATGATCGCAGCTCCAGAGCTTCCATCTCCAAGTGAATGGGGGTGGAACAAGGTCCAGGATGGCTACGAAATATGCTGGACAACCCTACCAGAAGCCACGAAAGCTTGTAGGGAACTCATACGTTGTGGTTGCAAGAAGGACTGCAGAGGACACTGCAATTGTCGGAAAGCTGCTCTGCAGTGCACTGCACTTTGTGTCTGCGGTTGACTTTGCACTGACTGATTTCCTAGAAAGACTATATTTGGAATTATCTACCATACTAGACTTATATAAACTATTGATAAGATGTACATAATACCAATAAAGCAGTTCTACTATCACTACAATAGAGTTTAGGTAAAATTTCAGAGGGGCTATAACAGCTGATGGCGGCCATCGTGGAAAATGGCCGCCAATTGCGTCACAGGCAAATCGCCGATGGCCCAAAAGCCAAATATCTTTCCATAGACATGCCCTAACTGTGTACCAGGTTTCATGTTTCTATCATTAAAATCACAATGTATTCACATATCTGCAGTACTAATAGCAGATGCCTGTCCGGGATGCAACACAGCATCCCACACTATCAAATATATCATAGAAGAATGGACTGCACATAATCACACACGCCATAAACACAGCATACACTCCATGAAGGCCCTGTGGGAAAACCCGGACGAGGCCATGGTCTATCTTAGGAGCTCGGGGCTGTTCAGCCCGGCAGCCCGAGGAACAACAACAGCGGGGAAACAAAAGCTAGTCTTATCGACATTCCTCCTTTAACTGACTGTATTCAGTATCTCTCAACTGCAATATTGCATCTCTTGCTTTCTTCTATAGTTACCTCCGTGGGTACTGCTCTTCTGAACTTATTAAGTGCATGTTTATCACACTCCAGCGATATCACCGCACAACATAGCCTAAATTTAAGGAATTTCCACTGGGCCGCATGGCACGGCAAATTCAGTTACTGTAACAGTGAAAATGCCTTTTTTCAGGGGACAATGGGTATCCTCTAGAAATCTTCCTGTTTACAGCCTTTAGTGACCCTAGGACTCAGTCTGAGCAACGGTACAACAAAAGTCATAAAAGGACAAGGGTTGTCATCGAACAACCTTTGGGCTTTTGAAATCTCGCTTCCGTTGTCCTTCACGTTGCCTTCACATTTCGGGAGGGTCTCTGCTCTGCAGTATGAACCAAAAAAATTGTGCAGAGATTGCTGCAGCTTACATGTGGCTACATAACAAATGTGTTCAGCGGAGGATTCCTATGCCTAAGATATTGAAGGAGATATTGCAATGCATGAAGATGTAGATGATGTTGTAGATGAACGAGATGCATCTGTTGCTGTAGTGAGATATGAAATCGTTAACAACTTCTTTTCCTATTAGATGTGCATGTGAGAGGTTGATATGCATGTGATCAAAAGATATGTCATAAACAGCTAATGTAGTTTCATTTGATATTTATATATTGAAAACCTTATTCTACGTGTAAAAAAATATGCATTTTAGTAACAAAAATAATAACTTTTGCTATATAAAAATACTAATTTCCCTTTAACAGTAGATAAGAGAATTTTCATAATTCCCTCTAGATATTGCAAGTATAAGTATGTACGGATTATATATGACTAGCCGCAAAGCCGCCCTCCGGGCGGACTTTTTGGCTAGCTCCTGCGGAGGGCTATTGGTGGGCCTTCGGCCCACCAAACACAGACGCTCCAGATAGCCCCTTCTAGCTTTCCTGAAATCATGATTGTATGTATTAACGCCAACCCATTCACATCACCCCCAACCCATTCACTCACCCATTACCCATCACCCCCCACCCATTCACTCACCCATTACCCATCACCCCCCACCCATTCACTCACCCATTACCCATCCACACACACCCATTCACTCACCAATTTCCCATAACCCCCCATCTATTCCCTCACTCATCACCCATCACCCCCCACCCATTCACTCACCCATCACCCCACACCCATTACCCATCACCCCACCCATTCACTCACCCATTACCCATCACCCTACATCAAGGTTTCCTCAATTTTCGCAACCCACTTTTTTTTCCACAATTCTCGCTAATAGGCTGCTAAAAATAAATAATAAAAGTGATCGGATCATCTTATAAGTGGGCTTAAAACCTTTCACTGGTCGAGCTGTTTCCAAAACTGTGCCATATGAGGGGATTGCCCCGGGCATTGGGGGCGGCACCTATCGCGGACGGACAGACAGACAGACACACACACACACTTTCGCTTATATTATTACTAGCCTCAAAGCCGCCATCCGGGCGGCCTTTTTGGCTAGCTCCTGCGAAGGGCTATTGGTGGGCCTTCGGCCCGCCCACCAATAGCCCTTCGCAGGCCAACGCAGCCAGCCAGTTTGGTGGGCCTTCGGCCCACCAAACACAGACTCTCCAGATAGCCAACACGCAGCCACGCAGGCCACGCAGGCCACACGTTGGCCACGCAGGCCAACGCAGGCCAACGCAGCAGGCTTCGCAAGCCAACGCAGTGTGTTGGGACACGTATCAGTAAAATTGGGAAAATGATTTTAAGTAAACGAAGTATCTCAAGAACGTGACATGTTAGGACTAAACGGATTATTCCACTGCGTAGATGTCATCGAACCGGACAGAAAATATTTACGGCATATATCTGTTTAGATCAATAGTGTAGTTGGAAAGTGCCAAAAAACAAATGACGGCAAAATTTTGTGGAATTTAGCAGCCAGCAGGTTTTATTAATTTTATTTGCATATATAAGTAAAAATGAACGAAGTATAAATTGTGTATAATGACGGTGTAAATACTTGTTATTCAATGTAATTTTCCCAGTGATGAATATTAGTGGAGATAGAGTAATGTTGGTATGCATATATAGGGCGTAAATAAGCAAAATGATGGAAGAAATAGCTTTAAGAATCGAATATCGGCAAACAAAGGCCAGATTCGTGATCGCCATCAGTAGAAGCCCCTATAAACCGAGTTTCATCCAAAAAGGGAGATATTTATTTTCGCTCAATATCTGCAGGCTAGGCCAGGATTTTTTTGGGGAAATCATATTTTCATTAATATCACAGTAACCATACACGTAGGGACAAAATAGTATAGAACATAAAAGATGCAGCTCTTGAAGGCCGATCTGGTGGTATAAGCGGAAGTGAAATTCATGCATAAATGAAGGCACAAATCAATGGTTTTTAAAAACTAAAAAAACGATATATCTTGAGAATGGGACATGTTAGGACTAAACGGACTATGCCATTGCATAGATCTCTTCAAACCGGACAAAACGTAATTATGTCATTTTTCTGTTTAGATCAATAGTTTAGTCGGAAAAAGCCAAAAACCAAATGAGGCCTAAATTTTGAGGAATTTTGTAGCCAGAATTTTTTATTTTTTTTTATTTACATATATACGTAAATATGATCTCAGTAATAATTGTGTATAATGACGCAGTAAATACTTGTTATTCAATGTAATTTTCCCAGTGATAAATATTAGTGGAGATGGAGTAATGTTTGTATGCATTTATAAGGCGTAAATAAGCAAACTGATGGAAGAAATAGCTTTAAGAATCGAATATCGGCAAACAAAGGCCAGATTCGTGATCGTCATCAGTAGAAGCCCCTATAAACCGAGTTTCATCCAATTAGGGAGATATTTATTTTCGCCCAAAATCTACAGGCTATGTAGGATTTTTTTTTATTGTATTTTTATTGTATTGTATTTTATATTGTATTGATTTTTTTAGGAAATTCACATTTTCATTAATATCACAGTAACCATACACGTAAGGACAAAATGGTATAGAACATAAAAGATGCAGCTCTTGAAGGCCGATCCGGTGGTATACGCGGAAGTTAAATTCATGCATAAATGAAGGCACAAATCAATGGTTTTTAAAAACTTTAAAAAACGATATATCTCGAGAATGTGACGTGTTAGGACTAAACGGACTATGGCATTGCATAGATCTGTTCGAACCGGACAAAAAGTATTTAAGTCTTTTTTCAGTTTAGATTAATAGTTTGGTCGGAAAAGGCCAAAAACCAAATGAGGCCCAAATTTTTAGGATTTTTGCAGGCAGAAAAATTGATTTATTTCATTTACATATATACGTAAAAATGATCTCAGTAATAATTGTGTATAATGACGCAATAAATACTTGTTATTCAATGTAATTTTCCCAGTGATGAATATTAGTGGAGATGGAACAAAGATTGTATGCATTTATATGGGGTAAATATATATGAATTCTTTTATTTACATATATACGTACAAACAATCTCAGTAATAATTGTGTATAATGACAATATAAATAATTGTTACTCTATATAATTTTCCCAATAATGAATATTTGTTGATCGGTAAAAACCGTACGTTAATATTCATACCCTAACTCCCAAACCGTAAATTGTAGAGCGTTTGTACAACAGACAAAAGATAGAAAATTCTACGTTGCTTCAAATATGTTAACGGTCATTGGGCCGACAAAAGTCATATAAACTCGTCACAAGGAAAAAAAAGTTAAATCCATACATGGCAACTCGCGAACTAAAAGTCACAGACCGTTGGTGATTGTTTCCGCTAGATCGGCCATGGCCACCCATCAAAACATGTGTGATAAACGTTGGCCGTTAAATGTCCAATGAACGCGTCACAACCAAAAAACCGTAAAATCCATACATGGCAACTCGAGAACCAAAGATCACAGACCTTTGGTGATGGTTTCCGCAAGACCGGCAACGGACGTACAACAAAACATGTATTTTAACGGCCGTTACATTTCAAATAAAAGCGTCAGATCGAAAAAAACGGTCTAAGCCCAGCTCACGTTCCTCTATCTATCTATAATAATATAAGCGAAAGTGTGTCTGTCTGTCTGTGTGTGTGTGTGTGTGTGTGTGTGGTATAGGTTCCGCCCCCCGTGGCGCAAACACCTCATATGGCATATTTTTGGAATCAGGTTGACCAGGGGAAGGTCATAAGCTCACTTATGAGATGATCCGATCACCTTTTTTTTTTTTTTTTTTAGCAGCCTATTAGCGAGAATTGTGAAAACAAAAGTGGGTTGCGAGAATTGAGGAAGCCTTGATGTAGGGTGATGGGTAATGGGTGAGTGAATGGGTGGGGTGATGGGTAATGGGTGAGTGAATGGGTGGGGGGTGATGGGTTGGGGGTGATGGGTGATGGGTGAGGGATTCACGCACGTGCTTCCACCCTGGCTGGTACCTCTGACCTAGGAAACAATGTATTGAGGCTAGAAATAGAGCTAATAGAGTGTTAGGATTCATTACCAGAAGTGTTAAAAGTAGAAGTGCGGACGTTATTCTAAGGCTTTATCTGGCTCTAGTCAGACCTCACCTAGACTATGCTAGTAAGTTCAGTTTTGGTCTCCTTATTACAGGATGTTATTAGGCCTTGTTATTAGATTATTAGCCTTGTTAGAATCAGTGCAGAGAAGGATGACCAAAATTATTCAAGGGATGCGTCCCTTTAGTTATGAGAAGAGATTGAAACTATTAAAGTTACACTCACTCGAGAAACGCAGAGTAAGGGGCGATCTGATAGAAGTTTTTAACTGGCCAAAGGGATTTAATAAAGGAGAGGTAGGAAAAGTTCTTCCGGCTATTAACCAGTGTAGAACAAGAAGTAACGGATTCAAGCTGGAAAAGCGTAATTTAAAAAAGAAAATAGGGAAAAACTGGTTCACAAATAGGGTCTTGAATGACTGGAATGGACTCAGTAGACAAATAGTTAGAGTGGAGTCATAAGGGAGCTTTATAGAGGGGCTGGATAGGTTCATGGATGGGGATGAAAGGTGGATGTAGGTAGTGTTAAGTGACAGGAACTACCACGTGTAGGCCTCACGGCCTCATGTAGCTTTCTTATTTTCTTATGTTCTTATGAGTGTTAGCCGGGAGTTTGTGACCCGCCTCCCGGGGTGGTGGCTTCGGCCGCCAGCACTACGGATGTATGATAAAATGAAGACATGGAGACGGGGCCATACGAGTGTAGCTCAGGCCCTATAAAACACAACTAGATGAATACAACTCGATGAATACACGATGAATGAAAGAAATATCACAAGGAAAACATGATGGCACACAAGATGGCTGGCTACTCACGGCAACAAGCAGATCAGTGGGCCTTCTGCACCTCACTTCCCGCCCGCTTCCTGCCTTCTCCCGGCCTGCCCGAAGCTTGCAGGCAGCCATAGTACCTTAACACACCACAACACAAACGATAACACTATAGCTGGATACTCGAACCCTCTAAATGCGTTACAGAACAGAAAATACCGGCAAACGGCAGACCACTCGTCCACCACCACCGCTGCCAAGCAGCACCGCCACCACCACCACCGCTGCCAAGCCGCTCCTGCCTCCCGCTGAAGTTTACGAGGCAAGTACCAAACGACTCGCAAAGCCTCGGCACTTTAGTTTCATTTCAGAGTTTTTTTCTCGATTCTTGTACTGTGACTTGCTTAACTGGTGTCTATCGTGAGCTTTAAGGTTCTATTTGTTGACAGTAAACGTGCCAGATGTAATTATGTACGCCTTGATTGTTGAAAGACTTACGATCACAATCACTTCAGTAATTAACTGTTTCAATTGATTCGAAGTGTCTCCGAGATGTATGACAGAGAGAGAGAGAGAGAGAGAGAGGCAAGCAGACCTTATAGTCAATTAGACACAAACCGACTGATAACAACACAGAAACATATACGGACAGAAATAGACAGACAAGCTTTACTTAACCAATACTAGAATTCGTTAATTAAGCGGCGCAACATCACACAGGCAGCCCAGTAAAAAAATGTTTCGTTCCCTACATTCTCTAACGTGATAGTGTCACCTATACACTCTGTGCCTGAAGTAACAAGGTCAACATACACTTATACATGTACAATGACCTGATGAAACTGGCAGAACTCCGTATTACCGATGCTATTCGGAGCCTGATGCATAGAGAAAGCTATGTGCGGAAATAAGAACATAAGAAAATAAGGAAGTTACAAGAATCCGTGAGACCTAAGCGTGGTAGCTCCTGTAAATATATAAATGTGGCCTAGAGGAAAGGTTTGCGGCCTGCAGTAAAACTTCCTCTCTCTCAAAATTGCCTGAACTTATGATTCTGCAGACGTAGCGTGGCTTGCGTTTCTGTGGTCCAGAATTTTGCAAATATGGACATTTCGTAGCCTGGGGAGGCGGTAGCAGAGTGGTTAGCGTCTCCGAGTGGCTTTCTCGGTGACCCTTGACTCTAATCGCTAAGCATCAGCACTTTCCTCTCTTGCCACATCCTGTCCTTTTCCTACCACTAAATGTTCCCAGCTCTACTTTTTAACCCTTTTTACTATTTTTCATTCCTGTTCTTGCTCCATCCACTTTCCTCTCTTGTCTCATTCTACCCTTTCCCTACCGCATATTCCCGTTTTCTGGAACAGTATGTCGCATTTACTCTTGAATACGTCAGGTTAGGTTACATTAGGTTACGGTTACGGTAGGTTGCGTTACTTCTCATTGGTTGGTAATTTTGTGTGGGAATCGCAATGAGGGTATTATCGAGAAAATACTAAAATACTTTCGGAGCTACAGCCAAGCGTCTTCACTCGGAAACCACATACTCACATAGAGTTGGGGAATATACTTCCCTATCTCTAAATTTTCCCATCTCTTCTCTTTTTAACCCTTATTACTATTTCCATTCCTGTTCTTACTCCAACCACTTCCTTCCCTTATCTCAAGTTTTCTCTTCTCCCTCTAAATAAATATAAATATCTATCCCCCGTGTTATTCCCTCCCTTCTACGCAACTCACTCCTTCATTCAAATACAGCTCACTCCTTCCAGTGGCGTCACCGCGGGGGGGCTAAGGGGGACTTAGCCCCCCCAAGTCAAGGACTCAGCCCCCCCAAAATTGCTGCTAGTAGCCTGCTACCCAAAAACAATAAAAAGGAATATTTATCCAATTTTCCATGCCAGAGCAAAACCTTATTTTTCACACTTTTATAGAAAAATTGGTTTGATGTTTCATTTAAATGTTGAAATATGTTTGCTAACAAACCTTGAAATTACTAAGTATATTCTATTATAGAGATATTCTATAGATACAAGTGATAATCCTGATATACCCACACCTGTTATGGAACAGGTGCAGGATCTAGCCACAAAGCCTGAAGAAGGACCCACGCAGCCGAGACTTAAAGTGTATCCTAAAGTACAGTCTGGTTCTCAGACCAGGTCTTTCCAATATGAGTGGTATAAAAGGTATGAGTGGCTTGAATACTCTGTGACAAGTGACCGAGTTTATTGTTTTCCATGTAGGCTTTTTTGGCGATAATGTTGGTCACAAAGAAGTAACATTCACCAACGAAGGTTTTAGGTCCTGGAAAAGATGCATGTAAAAGCAACAAAGCACGGAGAATCCACGTATCATGTACATGCATGGAAAAATGGCTCAACTTTAAGATTTCACAGCTGCATGGTAGCGTTCATCAGAAACTCGATAGCCAACACAAACAGCAGGTTCTGGATACAGAGACTATATTAAAACACTCTTAAACATTGTCATTACAGCAGCTAAAACTAACATGGCATTCAGGGGTCATGATGAATCTGAAAGTTCATTAAATAAGGGTGTCTTTCTAGAGATCTTTAACTTGGTAAGCAAGGAGTCTGAAAAGTTTCGTAACTTAGTAAAAAGGTTCCAAGAAATGCCAATATATATCAGGTTTCAGTCAGAATTCTCTTTTGCAAGCTGTTGCTGACTGTGTGAGTGATACTATAGTCAAAGAAGCCATATCAGCACCCTTTTTTTGCAGTAATAGCAGATGAAACTAGGGATGTCAGTATTACTGAGCAACTCAGTGTGTGTATTAGGTATGTGTTGGATGAAACCGTACATGAGAGATTCTTAAGATTTATTGCTCTAAAGGATCTTGATGCTGATTCTCTGGCTACTGCTTTGTTGGAGAAACTTGGGGAGCTAGAATTAAATATCAGTAAATTGATAGCGCAGTGTTATGATACTGCATCAGTAATGAGTGGCAGAATCAGTGGTGTGCAGGCCACTGATTAGAGAATCAGCCAAAAATCCATGTTTTTATGTCCCTTGCTCTACACACAGATTACAGCTGGTGATAACCCACACTGCTGGTTACTTATCAGAGGTAGCCGAGTTTTTTTAACTTGATTTCAGGCCTGATAAACTTCATCCGTAGTTCAACCTTACGCCATGACATCTTTCTAGACTTCCAAAGGGACAGGAAATTGCCAGTTCTTGAGCTTCCCAAAGTGTGCCAGCACAAATGGGAATACAACCATAATGCCCTTAAGGCAATTTTCAAACGGTATGAGATCCTGACAGAAACTCTTGAAGATTTGTCTAGCCATGGACGCTCTGGTGAAGAGAAGGCCTTAGCTTATGGACTTCAGCAATCTTTGAATAAATTTGAGACTGTTTTCTTACTGATTAATTTCACTGAAATTTTTGACATTACAACCCCACTTTCAAAGGTTTGGCAGAGTGAGGATATGGATCTTGCTGCAGCAGTTAACATGGCACAGGAAACAATCAAAGTTCTGAAAGATAGAAGAACTTCAGATGACCATTTCAATACCATTTGGGAAAAGGCAGTTAAATTTGCTGCTGGAGGAAACATAACTGTAGCTCAGCAACAACCTTCAAGTTCAAGAAGGCAAAGGAAGCCATCGTCACGGTTGTTAGGATCCATTGTAACTGAAACCATAGGCCAACGAGACACCTCTGAGAGAGATGAAGCCCCTAAATCTCACTGTAAAAGATGTCTTTACTATCCCATCCTAGACAAGGTAGCCCTACTCGTTGAATTTGGGCACAGGTTTGATGAACCAAAGAGCATTCTACTTGGTGTATCTGCTTGTCATCCTTCGTCCCCGAACTTTCTAAATGAAAATGATTTGAAATATCTTGCTGATCAATATGACATTGAAAGTGAGAGCCTCCACCCCGAGAGCCATCACCACCCTGGGGCTAAGGCCCCCCCAAATTTTTTTTCCTGGTGACGCCACTGACTCCTTCCCTCACATTTCTCGAGTCTCAATTCCTACTTTTTTCATCCTATTTACTCCTTTCCTATATTCTTTCCTATTTCTTCACATCTCTCTCTTTACAAAACTCCTTCATTCCAAACGATCTTCCTTGAAAAAAAAACCCTCATAAGGTGAAAGTATAATAATTTTCGTCACAGTTTATTTTTTCACATCTCTCTCTTTACAAAACTCCTTCATTCCAAACGATTTTTCTTAAACGAATACGATAGAAAAAACTCATAAGGTGAAAGTATAATAAATTTCGTCCCAGTTTATAAATCACAAGTCATATTTTTCTCTCTCCATCGTCAACTGGCCTTCACACGTGCCTGAGTTCGCATCCTTTGCATCATTATATTACATCAAGGCGGAAACATCTGGTGAAGAGCTTGTCACCAGCAATTGATGCAGCGAATATTAATACGCAAGAGGCATGACTGATTCCTCAGGGAGATGGATTGTTGGTGCTCGGCAAGAAGAGAAGCAAGGCGAGGAAGGGGAAGGGGGGGTGAGAGGAAGCAAAGGGAAGGAAGAGATGAAGGAAGGGAGGAGGGGGGTAGGAAGTGGTAAGAGAGGGGGGGAAGGATGCAGGAGATGAGGGATGAACACAGTGAGTAATGAAGGGCATGAATAGCAGTGATAAACGAGCTGCTTGGCGTTATGAATTTGGCGTTATGATTTATTGAGGGATAATTCAAACAAAATTGGTGAAAATGGATAAAAAAATTACTGACTGTAAAAAATATTGGTCACATCGCGATTGAAATATTCCAAGATTGTTTTTTAACCATGCAATGTTTGAGGGAAAACGCGTGGTCAGGCAGACGGCGTAGCTCAGTGGTGGAGTGTCGGACCAGCAGCCCACCATCCCGATCACGGGTATGTATTCCCGGCACGCAGGCTCGAATTCCGGTGTGGACAGTTTTTGTTGCTGTTGTTCGATTTGACCACAATTGGTGGAAGGGCGGTAAAAATGCACTGATTTGGTAAATCTTGGTGCCAAGTCGAGTGAAAAGCACGAACACGTGAGGGCGCTGCGTAAAGAACCTGGGCAGAAGCAAGTGATCGAGGACGCTCACTTGTAATATATAGCGTTGGGTTTGTATGTGTAGCCTATGTCTGTACTGGGCAACCGAAACGCCAAAAACGTTTTTCATGGAACTTGGTGGGAACATCACAAATAATTCGTAGAATGGAACAAAGTTTGTCCCATATCGATGGTTTCATTTGAAAGCACACACACACACACTCACACACACAAACACACGCACACAAACACCCGCACACAAACACACACACACAAGCACCGTAAGGCAAATCAGTTTACACAGCCGAAAAAACTCTGCAATCTGCCTTTCCCTGTACATTGAATAGGAAAAATGTTCTTCAGACATATGATACCTTCCTTAGTGTTGGATGTTTTTAGCGTGTTGGATACAGTATACAGTGTGCTCTGGGCTCGTGTTTCTATGTAAAGGCCCGGTCACACAGGCACTTTGCGTCTGCAGCGCGAGTAAATTCCCACAAAAGTTTTTACCCGCTGTTCCACGTGGTGGAAAATGGCTTACACGTGGGTACCCGTGGTAAGCCCGCGGAACAGACGCTGGCGGCTGTTCCGCGTCCTGTCCGCTGGTGAAGCGCGGCTGGAGCGCGTGTAAGCGCGGGAAAAGCTCCACGTGGTCACAGGCATTGGGGGTAACCGCGGCTGCATCACGCCTGAACCACGGGTGATCACGTGTACATCGCGGCTGGTCCCCGTGTGAAGGGCGGCCGTTTCGCGGGCAATCACGGGTAGTGCGCGTGGGTACCACGGCCCCACCACGGGTATATAAGGAGCCAGGGCAGGCGGTAGAACTCATACTCGCTCCAGACACCACACAGTATACACACTCTCAAGACTCCCAGACTTTGACAAGATGGCTCCCAAGAAGTTCCCCCCTAGGAAAACCGCCACCAAGGGCAAGAGGCCACCAGGTGTCCCTGCGCAGGTGCATCCAGCTACTACTTCAGATGCTACTTCAGAGGTGGAGGCCAGTCCTGCTGCACTTCATCAGGAGGAGGAAACATCTTTTGAAGGTGATGCCACAGCTGCCACAGCTGCCACAGCTGCCACTCCAGCAGATGAGGAGGAGGAGGAGGAGGAGGAGGAGCCTCTGGTGATGCCTGATGCCTCTCATTCCCCCCCACATGAGGAGGAGGAGGAGGAGGAGGAGGAGGAGCAGCAGCAGCAACCGGCGCCCAAGACGATGGGCAAGGGGAAGAAGAAGGCTGATGCTGCTCCGAAGCAAGGCTGGAGTCTCCCCGACACAACGGAGCAGGATCTGGTGGAGTGGCTTCAGTCAAACACCTACCTGTGGCTCCGCAGTACCAAAGACTACCACAGGAAGAAGGCTTCGTGGGAGATGAAGGCCAAGGAGCTGGGGATCAGCCTGAAACACCTCCAGAACTGGTGGAAAAACGTCAAGGACTGGTATGTTAAGCTGTCCAAGAGGACCAGTGGCCAGGCAACCAAGATGTTGACGGAGAGGGACAAGTGTGTGTTGAAGAACATAGCCTTCTACAAAAGTAAGTACATCTCATTATATTCACAACTTGTAAGAATCTCAAATATTTGTACAAAATTGGAAGACTTTCAAGCCAGAGGATATAATTAATGCCAAATTTTGCTTAAAAGAGGGTTCAGTAATACAATGCTGTTACATAAATTCTTTAAATTTAAGATTAGTTACTGTGATACTATCCTTTACGTTTTACTTATTTATTAATTTGCGTTTAACATTATTGTTTTAGATTTATTTTAGTAAGTTTTACTTTTTAATTCCCAGAAATATATAAATATGTAATTGTCTATGCCATTATATTAAACAAATGTTTAATCTGTAAATGTTTAATCTGTTTCAGGTTCCATGCCCACTGATGTCCCGGACACCCTTGTGAACCTGCCCCGTGACCCATCTCCTGACGCCCAGACCTCCCAGGCACAGTACCCACATGACTCCGGGGAAGCCAACATCCTGGAGGACATGGAGGTGGCAGCAGCGGCGGAGCAGGCCTCAACCCGCCGTAAGAGGAAGACTCCAGCCACTGAGAGGCAAGAAGAGGAATGGATGGTGGACCTCCGATCCACCATGAAGGCCAACCAGGCACTGCTGGAGAGGCTGCTGGAGGAGAGGTCTCAGCCCCAGTCACGTAGGGAGGCCTTTATAAGGTTTGTGTCCGACACCCTGCGTTCTGCCCCTGAGGAGGAGTACCAGGTGATGCACGACCAAATAGTCGACATTGTGCATCGGCGACACACGGGGTCCTCTACATCGGGGGCTGGACCGGGCCCCTCAACAGCACCACAACCCAGCAGGCCCTCTACCTCCCAACAGTCCGCCATAACACCACCCACCTACAGCCAGCAGTATTTTTACATGCCAGGTTGCCCGAGTCCCAACTGGCAGTATGGTGGTGGCCAGCATCCCCAGCAGTCCCCGTCCCTCCAGCCACTCACGACACCTGTCCGGTCTAGGGACTCGGCGGAATCAGTCGGAAAGGTTCTGGGCTCCAGCATTGCGGAGGACTGGAACGTATCCCCATACCTCCAAGACTAAATGATGACCTGTGATGACCTGTATATTGAATGTATAATTTATATGTATTTTTTTGTATATTTTTTTTTATATGTATATTAATGTATATTTTTTGTTTTTTTATTAGTTATTAGTTATTTTTGCAATAAGTATTATTTATTTTATTTTTGCAATAAATAATTGTATAATATTCCATATGCTTGTTTCCATTCCCTTAACTTTACTGTCTTTCATAGGTTTCTATAGTAATAATAATAATATCTTAATATTAACCCTGGAACGGTACCGCTACAAAATTTTAATTTTACCTAGAAGGATAATGAAGATTGAATTATATTTTATATGTTTAATGAATGAATTAAAAAAATAAAATAAACCTTTTTAAGGAAAAAAATAACCCCGGAACGGTACCGCTACAAAATTTTAATTTTACCTAGAAGGATAATGAAGATTGAATTATATTTTTTATGTTTAATGAATGAATTAAAACAATAAAATAAACCTTGTTTAGCAAAAAAAATGATTTTGTGCAACACGCGAGGACACTTCTGTCTAGCGGTACCTCTCCAGGGTTAAATACTCACAATAATAATGAAATGAATAATAACAATAATATTATAATAATAAGCCTGAGAGAAAATAGGACTAAAGTAAACAACAAGTGAGGCGACTATTAAATATTTATTATGCCACAAACACAATATTACACTGCTATTTATTTGGTCCTCGCTGGGGGGGGTAGGAGCATGTCATCCTGCCATGGAACACTTCCAGCAGTTGAGTTGCACCATTCCATGAGGAGGTTCCTCTGAGCCTTGGCTATCTTGAAGTCTCTGTTGTTCCCTGGTAATCGGTCGGGTTTCGTGTCCTCAAGGTTCATGCCGGCACGCCAGGCACCAGGCACCACCACTCCATTTGGTCGCTCCACATCCACCAGTCGGTTCTGCATCACCGGGTAACGTGACCTCATAAGGTTGTGGAGGATTACACATGTCTTGACCAGGAGCCTCACAGTGTCCGCTTCATGCAACATGGTCGACAGGAGAACTTGAAAGCGATTCGCTAGTATGCCAAACGCATTCTCCACCACCCTTCTGGCTCGCGAGAGTCTATAGTTGAAGATCCTCTGCTCCTGGTCATCTCCTTGTTACTGTACGGCTTCATCATGTAGGTCCGGAGTGCGAAAGCATTATCTCCCACCAGAAAATAAGGGACATCCTCTGTGTCACCTGGGATAGGATCAGGCTGTGGGAATCCAACAATGTCGTTCTTCTCGAGAGCCTCTCTCAAAACACTTGCATTGTAAAGGTGGGCATCAGACGTTGAACCCTTGCCGCTGACGTCTATCCACATGAACTTGTAGTCAGATGTGACGACCGCCAGGAGGATGATACTGAAGAATCCCTTGTAGTTGTAGTAGTCGGAACCAGTGTTGGCAGGAGCTTTACAGGCAACGTGCTTGCCGTCTATTGCACCAATGACATGTGGAAAGTTCCACCTTCTCATCCAATTATCGGTGATCTGACGCCAATCTTCATCGTTCTGTGGTGGCTTGAGCAGCTCCTCACGGTACTCGTCGACGATGGCCATACACACCTCACGCACCACTATACTGATGGTGTTGTGAGGCACCCTCCAGCCATACTGCATGTCACGGTACTTGGCGCCAGAAGCAAGGTGCCTCAGGGTGAGGGCAACCTTCAGGCCTGGATCAAGGGGTGCTCGCCAGTGGGTGTCTTCTTGGTAAGGGCTGGTCTCAGTCTCTCCACAACTTCATCGAACATGTCAGGTGGCATTCTCATGAAATTCTGGAAGGCCCTTGGATCTTCATTACGGAGCTCCACCATGAGACAATCATACAGGCCATGCTCAGGTCTCCTGCTAATCCAGTTACGCACCCATATGCTCCGGGCCGCCCTCCTCCTCAGCCGTCTTCTTCTTCGTCTATCAACGATGTACTGATGGGCATGTAACGCCTGGTTCATATGCTGTTGCATCAGCATCAAGACGAGGTCAATACGGTCCATGTTCACCAAACCACGTCAGAAACAGGAGTGATGAATGCTTGGCAAATCGACCCCAATATATAGGTCCCAGAGTACCCGCGCTACACACGCAAATGCACGTGAAAACACGCGGAACAGACACGGTACAGCCGTGCTATGACCGTCATTAAACCGCGATTACCCGCTAAAGGTTAGCGGGTAATCGCGTGTAACCACGCACTTACCGCGGCCGTAGCACGTCTGTACCACGTCTAAACGCGTCTTAACCACGTCTTTATCACGTGTGCCACCCGAGGTCACCCGCGCTCTCGATTTTTGGGAAATCCAAAACCGTATGCCGCGTGTGATTGTTCTAGCCCGTGTGGGCGCGGCTGGATCACGTCCATATCACGACCCAGATGCGTCCAACAGCGCTTGCTTCACGTTCACACATTTTTCGCCGTGAGACGTGCGCGATGCGCCCGCGAAGGCCAGTGTGACCGGGCCATAAAGCAAGCAAGCACTTTTGCCTCATAGTCCTCGACAAAGTTTTTTAGAAATTATTAAATAGCAGACTACCTTCATTTAGCTGACAAAAATGTATTCTCCCTGTAAAAGTATCTCTTTACATCGTAATAGCAACATTCTTTGCTGTGCTTACATGAAAGTGGCGCGACCTGCGACCAATGGCGCCCACACGCCGCCTTGCACCTGGACACGTGTTTCTTGCCACTTAGATACCAAACACCTGAAGAGGCGCAGAAGGGGCACATCACACTGCGCCTTCCCACTCAATGCATCCATCCTATGCGCACTGATTATTGCACACTGCACAGTTGGCCTCTGGTCAGCACAAGGGACGGACGTATGCGCACCGTAACTCTCACCCTCTAACCCCGTTAAAACAGCGCAAGCTGTTCATTCCTTTCTCTCTAACTTCCATCTGCTCACTTGCATAGATTATCTGCTATACCTATACCAACAGACTGAACCCGGAAGGAAAGGCCGTTTAGGGTCTGCCATGAAGGGACTCGATTAGCCGAGTAGGGTTAGGGCTATATTCAAGAATGCTCGTCAAATCCCGGCCGGTGGAGATTTTCCACCGTCGTACCTCCACTGGTGACATCTACAAGAACTGCCCCGACTGGTGGATATTTGACAGGCGTACCAACACAAGCGAGCCCAAAGCGGCATCAGTATTTTGACTGTTTTATACATATCTAATACATTTTACTAGTGAAATTTATCATTTCTGACATCAAAATAATAGCTAAGTTAGTGTTCGCCACTTGTCTGAGGCGTTGGTGCAGAAAAAATTGGCCTGAGTGATGCTTGCGAGTACATTTTTGAACGGCCCGCCACCACTGCTCCACACAATGGCCGACCTCCATCCTCCCGCCGCCGCCTGGCTTCCTCACAAGTTCACACACCTATATAAGGCCTCCTGGACCAGATTTTACCTTAATGATAACACGTGTGCATTCACAAGGTATGAATGTTACTCTCGGTTGTGTTGAAAACTCTCCTGTAATGGTCTGGGAAGAAATACGATGGAATAAGTGGAGAGCGGGATGAAGGGGGGATGTGCAAGTTGTCGCCAATCAGCTGACTCAAACCTCCACCCCTGAGCTCGACGCGTTGCGTCGTATGTTGATTCTTGTATACCAATTCGCGATGCAACGGGTGGAGAAAAGTTCTTGAATATAGCCCTTAGTGTGTAGCAGATAGGCAAACCACTTTTAGGGTGTAGGAATAGACTCCCACTAGCTGGGCATCCCAGGCTATCCCTAAGGTCACTCCCTACGACCCCTGGAGGGGTGGCAGGTTAGACCCGGGGCTAGGCGCTTGGGAATAGGTAGGTCTATGAACACTTCCACCACTTTACACTTTAAATGTTTGAATCGAGAGCTGGCTGTCATTACTTCTAGCCCCGCCTTTCCTGCGCGCTGATTGGCCGACTTGATCTCCCAGACTGTGTCCTTCTCGCACGGGAGCCTCTCGCTCTCCTCCTTAGCAAGGCAGAGTAAATGCAGGGTACAGGAAAAACTGATGTTTTATTAATGTGCTCCTGTCCCCGCACTAAGGAAGCTTAGATTATATGAAGGCACCCTACCTCCCTCGGCCTCCAGGGCCCAGTCGCATTCCCATTCCCAAGTCTGCTGCCCCTCATCCTGCTCCGCTACTTCTTGCCCCAAGACGGAAGAGTGCCCATGGAGGTAGTATATATCTGGAGGTGCCCTCCCAGCCGCTCACTTCACCTGATAGTGAGGTTCGGCTGTCGGGCTAAGCTTCGCCCACGACTGGCAGAACTCGCTTCTCACAACGCGCTGTGGGTTATTTCCAGGGAGGTAGATTGGAGGGGTATTACGCACATGTATTATTTATTATATTACAACTTTTATTTAAGACATAAATAAGAAATACATGAAAAAGTGAAATATAAGTACAAAAATTATAATACTTAAATGACTATATGTTCATAGAGAGAGGGACAGAGAGAGTGTGTGTATGCTACTGGCCAGTGAAGTGAATGAGTTTTGTGTATATTTGTATTAGCTTTAGTGTAGATAGAGGAAATATGAGACAATATTATAATTACAACAATAGTAAGTTGCAGCCTGAAGTGCAAATATCCCGAAAATCTGCGGTAGACTGTACGCTATAGTAGCACGGATATATTCCTATCGGAACAATATACACTCATATATAAGATAGGGACCGATGAATTATAAATTCCATCATCACCACCACCACATCACTATCAGTACAACTACCACATCAACTTCACCATCACCACCACCACATCACCATCAGTACAACAACCACATCAACATCACCATCAACACCACCACATCACTATCAGTACAACTACCACATCAACTTCACCATCACCACCACCACATCACCATTAGTACAACAACCACATCAACTTCACTATCAACACCACCACATCACTATCAGTACAACTACCACATCAACTTCACCATCACCACCACCACATCACCATCAGTACAACAACCACACCAACTTCACCATCAACACCACCACATCACTATCAGTACAACTACCACTTCAATTTCACCACCACCACCACTACATCACCATCAGTACAACAACCACATCAACTTCACCATCAACACCACCACATCACCATCAGTACAACTACCACATCAACTTCACCATCAACACCACCACATCACCATCCGTACAACTACCACATCAACTTCACCATCAACACCACTGTCAGTCAGTTATCTATCACTCCTAACATATATAATAACTTCCATAATTATTACTAGTGAATTACACCTAATTACACTGGTCGACAAAAAAAAATCGAAGATATGGTTCTGGACTAAATGAAGCTGATTATAGGTAAATCGACCCTGCTGAACTCGAATCTGATGTTCAATTAACTCTATCACGTCCAATTTTTGAGAACCAACCGCAATTCATGAAAAAATATGGGTAAAATCAGCAGAAATAGGTTTCACCAATGTTTTCATTTTAAACTCTTAATCTTTTCTTTTCTCAAGCCTATTTAGGGCAGTGCAGTGTTTTTGAGTCAGTGAGGTTTGTGCAGTGAGCAGGGGAGGGTGTGCGCGCTGCGTATTGGCGAGGGGTTAGCAGGCTGTGTAGTACATTTTTACCTACTGATCGTACAGCTATTGACATATGTTTAAACATTTTCTTTTTCTTTGCAGATATGTTTGTGTTTGATTTAGTGGAGTCCTAATTTAGTTGGTTTACCGTATATTAGTACCTTGTACCGGGCTGGTGAGGGAGCGCCGGTAACTGTGTGAATGCATCGGACAGTTTTTGTTACATATGGGGAAATTTTTTACCCCTGACAGTCTGAAGAAACCTTTTACAAAGAATGTTAAGCAGCTTATCTGCATTACTTCAAGTGCCGTATAGGTGATCAAGATAAGAAGTGGGCCCTCACGTAGCATGCAACCCTGTGTAACCACTTGAATGAATGGATGCGTGGCAAACGGCCATCAGGCATGGCATTCGGCATCCCAATGGTTTGGCGTGAACAAAAGGATCATAGTATGACTGCTACTTCTGCCTCACAAACATCAAAGGATTTCAGTAAAAACGCGAGCTAAAATCAGGTATCCTGAGTACCTTCCGCCATCAGGCCTGTGCCACATGGTCCTGATCTCCCAGTTCCAAATTTTTCCAATTGCAAGTGCTATAAGTGAATCAGATTCGAACGAGGAGGATAATCCCATGGATACAGACTTTCAAGAAATGGCAGACAACAGAGAGCCCAAATTCATCAGTCAGGAAATGCTACATGCCCTTGCTAGGGACCTAAATCTACCCAAGGGAAAAGTGAAGTCCTTGGATTCGTCTAAAGGAATGGAATTTGCTACAAGAGTTCTCATCACCACGTTCGTCGTAGACAAAAAAGAACTTTCAAGCTTCTTCAAGATGGAACACAAGCTCTGTTACTGCTTTGATTTTGAAACACTCATGGAACAACTTTGTGAGTCTCACATTTATGATAGAGTGAGGGGCGGTGTTCATAGATTCAGGAAAAAACACGCTAAAGGCCTTTTCTTCTGCATAAAGGAAATAAGCTTCCAAGTGTTCCAATTGCGCAGGGCCCATGAAATGAGGGGAAACTTATGAAACTATGAAGACTTTGTTATCTGCTGTTAAATATGAAGAACATCAGTGGAATCTGTGTGGGGACCTGAAGGTAAACTCCTTGCTTCTAGAACTCCAGTTAGGTTACACTAAGCACATGTGTTTTCTTTGTTTGTGGGACTCTAGAGCGGACAGCAAACATTACAACAAAAGGAATGGCCAGCACGACCGAAAGACTCCCCTGGCAGGTTCAACTGTATGTACAAACCTTTTGTTGACAGTGAAAAGGTGTACTTACCTCCATTGCATTGAAACTTGGGTTTTTAATGAAAAAATTTTGTGAAGGCCATGGATCAAAATGGTGCTGGCTTTCAGTATTTGTTAGCAAAGTTTGAACGCACTGTATCTGAAGCCAAAGTAAAGGCAGGTTTTTTCAAGGGCCCCCCCCTCAAATTCGTCAACTATCAATGATGATGACTTTGTAAAGAGCCTAACAGCCCTGGAAAAAGCTGCTTGGAAGAGCTTTTTGGCTGTTATAAAGAGTACCTAGGTAATGTTCGAGCATCGAATTATGAGGAACTTGTAAATGACATGTTGAAGATTTTACCATGCGCTTGGGGCTCGGATGTCCTCAAAATCCACTTTTCCATTCACATCTTGATTTCTTCCCAACGAATCTTGGCGCGGTCAGTGATGAGCAGGGGGAACGTTTCCCCCAGGACATTGCCACCATGGAAACCCGATACCAAGGACGATTTGTCCCAACATGAAAAGGGGACATTGCGGACGCTTTCAACGTGAAAGTAGCTGCTCCTACAAACGAAAGAGCAAACTACGAAGCACTTCTGATGTACTATGGAGCAGGTGAGTACTTTTGTGTGTTAGGTATAGTTTTGATCATATGTAATTTAATACCAATTTGAGATCTTGACTGTTCTTCTGAAGAACAGTCTAGATCTGACTGTTCTTCGAACTAGCGCATCTTTCTCTCAAAAAAAATCTCGAAGGTGTGTTCCAATATAAAATATATATATATATATATATATATATATATATATAATATATATATATATATATATAATATTTTATATATAATATATATATATATAAAGTCAAAATTTACTGTGCTTTGGCATATTTTCGGATATTTCCAAGATGTGGCACATTTTCGGGTATATTTGGAACATAATTTAAGTTATTTTTTGCCAGATATGTACATTAGGTCCTTATAAAACCGCAGGCACCACCATAATTTAATTACAAGAATATATATTAACGTAGGAGGATTTTTTTCGATTAATTATATAATTATATATACGTATATAATTATAATAGCTATTAAAATGCCGATATTTAAAAAAAAACTATACGTGATGGGGGAAAAAGCAAATGCCATTTTTTGAAAACAGCAGCGAAAATGCTTTCCAACCCACACACAATGAACTCAGAACCCTTTTGGTGTCGACCAGTGTTATCAAACAATGTCACACGTATTATAACTTCCATACAGGATATGTGCATGTACTTAACATTAAAAAAACAGTATATTTTTAGGAACATATTAAACATATAAACTATAATAATATAAGCGAAAGTGTGTCTGTCTGTTCTGTGTGTGTGTGTGTGTGTGTGTGTGTGGTATAGGTTCCGCCCCCCGTGGGGCAAACACCTCATATGGCACATTTTTTGGGAAACAGGTTGACCAGGGGGAAAGGGCATAAGCCCACTTATGAGATGGGTCCGATCACCTTTTTTTTTTTTTTTGTTTTAGCAGCCTTTAGCGAGAATTGTGAAAACAAAAGTGGGGTTGCGAGAATTGAGGAAGCCTTGATGTAGGGTGATGGGTAATGGGGGAGTGAATGGGTGGGGTGATGGGTAATGGGTGTGGGGTGATGGGGGGGTGATGGGTGATGGGTTTAGGGAATAGGGGGGGGGTGATGGGTAAGGGTGAGTGAATGGGTGTTTGGGGATGGGTAATGGTGTAGTGAAGGGTGGGGGGTGATGGGTAATGGGTGAGTGAATGGGTGTGTGGTGGAAAGGGTAATGGGTGAGTGAATGGGTGTGTTTTGATGGGTAATGGGGGAGTGAATGGGGTGGTGGGTGATGGGGAATGGGGGAGTGAATGGGTGTGTGGTGATGGGTAATGGGTGAGTGAATGGGTGGGGGTTGAGTGAATGGGGGGGGGGTGATGGGTAATGGGTGAGTGAATGGTGTGTGGTGATGGGTAATGGGTGAGTGAAAGGGTGGGGGTGATGGGTAATGGGTGAGTGAATGGGGGTGTGGTGATGGGTAATGGGTGGTGAATGGGTGGGGGGTGATGGGTATGGGTGAGTGAATGGGTGGGGGGTGATGGGTAATGGGTGTGTGGTGATGGGTAATGGGTGAGTGAATGGGTGGGGGTGATGGGTAATGGGTGAGTGAATGGGTGGAGGGCGATGGGTAATGGGTGAGTGAAAAGGGTGGGGGGTGATGGGTAATGGGTGGGGGGGGATGGGTAAAGGGTGAGTGAATGAGTGTGTGGTGATGGGTAATGGGGAGTGAATGGGTGGGGGGTGATGGGTAATGGGGGAGTGAATGGGTGGGGGGTGATGGGTAATGGTGAGTGAATGGGTGTGTGGTGATGGGTTATGGGGTGAGTGAATGGGTGTGTGGTGATGGGTAATGGGTGAGTGAATGGGTGGGGGGTGATGGGTAATGGGTGAGTGAATGGGTGGGGGTGATGGGTAATGGGTGAGTGAATGGGTGGGGGGTGATGGGTAATGGGTGAGTGAATGGTTGGGGATACTACTTTCTACATCCATGATTTCAGGAAATTAAAGGGGCTATCTGGAGAGTCCATTTTTTGGTGGGCCGAAGTCCCCCCAAAACACAGGTGGTGGGCCAAAGGGGCCCACCAATACCCTCCGCAGGAGCTAGCCAAAAAGTCCGCCCAGAGGGAGGCTTTGCGGCTAGTTATATATATATGTTATATATATATAATTATACATATATCTTTCCTGATATGTTTCACCGTGAGAACCATGAACACCTTGCACTCTCTAAGCCCGAGCTAAGTATGTCACAGGACAAATGCCTAGCTATCAGCATAAAGTTAAGACTCAACGCCCCATGTCCCGGGAAGTACAGAAGCCAGAATCACGGGGGGAGAGACGAACATCTGGATCTCCACGCTACCAAGACGCACCCACTCAAACGTTCATCCGAGACTCCCTGGCTTGGTGTCACTAAAATAATTGGTTGTAAATATTCAGTGTTCCTTAACGGACTTAACAATAAATGTGTAAAAACCTGAAGTACCAATTTAACTCAGCCAACTAAGTCTCAACAAATATACGACTTATACCACCTTATCACCATCAGTACAAATACCACATCAACTTCACCATCAACACCACCACATCACCATCAGTACAGCTACCACATCAACTTCACCATCACATCACCATCAGTACAACTACCACATCAACTTCACCATCAACACCACCACATCACCATCAGTACAAATACCAAAATCAACTTCACCATCACCACCATTACACACCATCAGTACAACTACCACATCACTTCACCATCAACACCCCCACATCACCCTCAGTACAAAATACCACATCAACTGCACCATCACCACCATCACATCACCATCAGTACAACTACCACATCAACTTCACCATCAACAACACCACATCACCATCAGTACAACTACCACATCAACTTCACCATCATCACTAACACCACCAACAATATCATCACTACCTTATCACCATCACCATCACCACTCCTACAACACCAAAAACCCCCACCAGCAATATCACAACCAATTTCACCACAATCATTACATTAAACCCTCACTACCACATTACACTACAACAACAACCACCACATTACTTTTTTCTATCAAAATTCTCCTCGTGACCTGCTTCATATGTTATAATGGGTTTTTTCTTGTCAGCATAGTCAGCTCTGGGCAGGGAGCGGCTCCTACCACCAGCCCTTTTTGCCAATCGTTTAATGGCCGACGGCCGACCAGAATGCCTCACTTTTCCGCGCCTCGGCCCCTCCCTTTATTCTACCTCCATGAGAGTGCCCGCCACCCATCCTCAAGCTCCATCGGTTCCTCTGCCCCTACCGCCGTCATGCCTCCCTCTCCTCGCCGACCCTCGTGCCCTGACGCCCCTACCTCCCATCCTGCTCAACCCTCTCTCACCACAAGCGGCAAGAGTGAGCGCCACCGACCTCCACCAAGCCACATCGATTCCTCTACTTCTAACGCTGCCATATCTCCCGTTCCTGGCCCATCCTCTCGCCCTGACACCCCTGTCCCTGTTTCTCATCCTGCTCTGCCTTCTCTCGCCTCAAGCCGCAAGGGAAGTCGCCACCCTTCTAACCCCGCTGCCGCTGCTACTAACCCTGGACCCTCTGCTCCTCTCCCCCCAACCTCGACTGCTACGTCTAATATCTCGTCCTCCTCTGCTGCCCTCCCTCCCGTGACTGTGCAAACCTCAATCACCGCTGCCACTGACGAGGACGGATTTAATTTGGTCCGCAACAAGAATGCTCGTCGCCGTGCTCCCCGCCAGGGAAACGAGACCAGCCCCGATCTACGCAACCCTCAACCCCCTCGCACCGTCCCCAGGCCAGCTGTCGGAGTGTCGCGTCCTTACCCTCTCCAGGCCAGCTTTCCCGCCTTCAGAGTTCCTGTCCAGGAGGGTTTCGACAACAGTTACGAATCGGTCGCTGCCCTCGAGGATCTCCACCCCGAATTGAACATGAGGAACATTATAGGCAAAGACGACAGCTCGGTCCTACTTCCCAAAGACAAGAAAACTTTCCTCACCTTGGACGACATTGCCTTGAATTCCTCTGCCACCATCAAGATCATGAAACTGGACCCCCAGACCAAGACCGAAAAGGGCGTAGTTATGGGCTATCCCCTCAGGATGCCCATCAGCCTCCTACAGCGCCTTCCCCAGGTGGAGGAAGTGATTCGATGTCAGTCATCACGCTTCAAAGAGCCCACCCGTCAGGTTCTGGTCACCTTCAGGGGTCCCCTGCCTCCTCACATCGATCTCGGGAATTGGGGCGTCTGCTATATCCGCCCCTACACACCCGAGCCCCTGCGCTGTTTTCGGTGCCAACGCTTCGGGCACCATCAGGCCAGCTGCACGCGTCCTCCGACGTGCGGCATTTGCAGTGGCCCTCATCCTACACAGTCGTGTCTGGAGAAGTACAAGGCCAAACAAGAGGTAACACACAGATGCCCTAACTGTGGCCAGGCTCACCATGCCTGGAATCCCAGTTGTCCTGTACGCCTCGCTCGTGTCAACCAGGGCAGGGAATAGCAGGCGAGCTGGGTACAGGCTCAGCAGTGTACCACAACAACTCCTGCTCCCCCGGGCACCTTCGTGTGGGGCAAGCAACGCCTCCCAGACACTACCGCTGTCCCTCAGCAACCTCCACGCCAGGAGGACTTCCCGCCCTTGCTGCAGCCAACTCCACCGCCTCAGCCTCAGCATCCCGTCCCCCCCCCCCCACCCAGCTTCAGTCGTTCTGCTCCCCCGCCTCCACCTCAACCGCAACCTCTCGAGATTCCCCCAGGAACAATGCTGGTCACGGCGGACATCATGCGCACCTTCGCCATGAAACTGACACTGTCGATTGCCAACATCATCAGTCAAACTTCCGGCGTCACCATCGATACTCAGGCCCTGAAGTCCACAATCAGCAAGATCACAGACAAGATCTTTCAGAAGATGTCAGAGCAAGCCCACCACCTCCATCCGTACCTCATTACTTCCACCCCTCAACCAGCTCATGCCAGCCCAGTTCCTCCTACCACGGCCATATATAGATACCCAAGAACTACCTCCGATCCCACCAGTTGCTGTCTACGACTCTGCCATTGGAACGTTAACGGCCTCAGACCTCGATTCGCCTCCCTCATCGAGGCAGCCCACCGGGACTCAATAGATGTCTTCCTACTCCAGGAGACATTGCTGCCACACACCTCAAACCTCAAGCTCCCAGGCTACTCTGCTTTTCATATCCCTCGTACTCCCGGTACCTCCCGAGGACTAACTATCTTTACCAAACAATACCTTCGTTGCCTACGCGTTAACACCCCCATCCACTGCGGTGAGGGGGTGGAAGTCCTTGCAGTTACCCTCCACCTCCCACACTTCCCTCTTCACGTATACAATTTGTACTGCACCTCCACGGCTACTTTGGACCTTGCCGACATTTTTGCTCTTGCTGTCAACGAGCCGTTGGTTCTAGCGGGTGACCTTAATGCACATCATCCCATGCTCGCCTCTCGTTTACCAGCAAATGAGGCCGGTCGTCACATACATGGGATGCTGCATGATTATGACCAGGTCACACTTCTCAACGATGTCTCTATTCCCACACACATTAAACGAAGGCAGATTGGACCTCGCCATTGTATCCGCCTGCCTAGCCCCCAGATCTTCATGGGCGATTCATCCCCTCCTCACTGATCACTTCGGGGGGCTGGTGGATATCCATGTAGCTCTTGCTCCAACTCCACCGCAACATCCCCGCTTTCATATGCGAGATGCCAAATGGGAATTGTTTCTGAGCTCATCTGAGGATCTTTTTACCAACGAGTTCCACACCCTACCTCTTGACGCTCAAGCAGACAGGCTCTCTGCTATCATCCTTCAAGCAGCCCACCTTTCCATTCCTGTCAGGAAACCCCATGTCCGCCTCTATAAGGACCGTTGGATCTACTGCCCCAGGCTTAAGAAAATCAACCGCCGTGTTAATGCTGCTCGCAAACAGTTCCGTCGCCACCCTTCCCCTTCCACCGTAGCTACCTCCAAAGCGTTGTTCGCCATGCACAGGCAGTCAAGACCCGCCTCCGCAGCCATGCTCTCCTCCACTGGTGCCAGGGTATCTCTTCCCACACACCCCTCGGATGTATGTGGAGACGCGTTCGGGCCATATACTCCTCGGGTCCTCCTCCGCTGCCCACTCTCCTGCTCCAGTGAGGAAGCCGAAAGACTGGCCAACTTTTCGCTGCCCGCCTCCCCAGCCACTCTTCCTCTGAGACCCGCATATGCAACACTCTTGCTGGTTTCCGCCTGCCACCATTCACGCTGCCGGCGCAGAAGAAGTCGAGTCCTGATGCCCCCATTCACCACACACAAAACAAAAGTTCGTCCATGGTGACTAACTTTGCATACTAAGCCGTGGGGGTCTAAAATACGAGTAACCCAAGTTAATTCACGCTGATAACCTGGTTATGTCCATTTTGTGAGTAACTCCCTATAAATCCGAGTATGGTCTTAGGTCAAACAAAATGACTAACCAGTTCGTCAAGGCCCGTTTTGATTCCACATTGTAACTTTGCCTAAGGGGCAAAAAGCACCTTTAGGGGGCAAAATTTTGTTTGGCACCTTTATAGGTTCAACTTTTGCACCTTGTGAGGGGTGCACTTTTGCACCCAATAGTTGTCGCAAATGCACTTTAGTTGCAACTTTGCAACTTTAAAGGTGCAAACTATTCACATATTTTGCACATTTAAGGGTGCACGGTTGCACCTTAACCTAGTTGCAGCTTTTTGCCTTTTTTGGAATTGGCAATTTTGGGTGCGGTTTTGCCCCCATAAGGTGGCAAAAAATGCACCTTAGGTTGCACAAGATGCACCTTTAGGGGTGCAACTTTTGCACCCTTATAGGTGCAAACTTTTGCACCTTTTTGAGGATGCACTAGCTTTGGCACCCATATGGGTGCAACAAATGCATCTTTACGGGTGAAACTTGCACATTTTAAGATGCAGAAATTATTCCCACTTGTGCAACCTTTAAGGTGCAAAGCTGCACCCACGTTATCAAAACTACAGTTTTGCACCTCTGGAAGAGTGGCAATATTACACAACCCATATTGTACAATAGGGTGTCAATTTATGCACCCTCCAGAAGGTGCAAAACTGTACCGTCTGCACCTCCAGGTAATGCATTATAGTTCTCCTTCCTTGAATGATCTTTAGAGGAAGAATCCCGAAATCATATGTTTTTATGGGCAAGTTAGAGTAACTGCATCGAAAATTATAATTCATGATTCCTCATTTTATAAGATCCTAATGAACAAAATTTTGCATTCTTGGAAGGTGAGGTTGGTTGCTGCATAGGGACATGTTCCACAACAGCTTCTCCGATGCCCAAATCAATGTGGAAGTTCCTGCCCTATTAGTCTTCTCAAATTAAAGCAAGCTCTTAATAACCACTATTCATGTTACATTGTCTCTTTACGTGGCTTATAAAGCGAAATATGCATTAAGGAAAAATAACATGATTAGTTATAAGGATATAATACATGATCATAGACATACCTCTTTATGAAAGCTGAAACAACTTGAGATTAAAAAATACATGTGTAGATTAATGTGTACCTGTTTTACATGGTAGGAATGAAAAAATGACCCAAATCTACTTAGTCGCGATTTGTACCTTCAAACGCTTAAAGATCACGGGATGGCAATTTTTTCCGATACTTAATCTTTGCAAACTTATGATATGAAAATTAATTTTAGTTTAATTCTTAACACCAATCCTAGACATTGAACCTGGAATTTTTCATATATATGACTTACTTTTTTTTTCATGCTATTGAAGAAATAATACAATCATCATCTAAAATGGAAAAACGCGACAGTTTTGGCCACCTAACGCCTATGCATTATTGCAATAGCACGTGACTGATTAAGTATTATTTACGGGAAATGCCTATTGGAAATTTTGGGCCTGGCTATAATATTGTGTAAAGTAAGAAATATTGTGGTACAATAGCCACATACAGGTAATCAAGAATATACTGCAACACTGATCTTATAAGTGAGATAGTGCACTCTTGTACAGAAAGAAATATATCGCATGAAGCTCTTTTTACTCACGCATTCAACGTAGGAAAGGAGTACATAAAGCATTATTTTTCACAAAGGTGACATCTGATGAACAAGCTTTTGGAATTGCTTATGCAATGTTTAAGCAAACGAAAAAAAAAACTGGTGGATAGTTAGCTTAAAAAGCCTACACTTGAAAACACCTAAGAATGTTTTTTTAGAAAACTTGGAAAGATGAAAGACATTCGCTGAAAGCAGCATAGAGACACAATAACATTCGCAGTGTCACAGTGTGAATCTGGCTAATTGTCCCCATATCAAATTACTGGCCTAGTGCTTCTAATTCTATTTATTCTGCTTACAAGAATGCCAGTAGCTATTATTGTATCTATTTATGCGTGATTGCTCCATACCATCATTCCTCCTTATGTGCATAGGCCTTACCTTATACAATCTGTTTGTACATACTAACATTACATTATAACACTGCTGTACAACGGTTGTGTAAGCTAGGGCCATGCACATAAGGTAGGAAATGATAATGCGAATGGTATGAGATAAGACACAACTAGAATCCTCCTTAACCTAATCTAGTTAATTATTTCAATAGTTTTCTGTTGAGAACAAAAACCTAAATTAATGTGGCCAAAATCGCTGTATTTGGATGCAAGTGGAAATACTTAATGTGGAAGGCAATGTAAAGTGTGAATATGGAGGTATAAACAATGTCATAACAATGCGATGGAAGAGGGACCCTGTGCACAGCAGCATGGAAGGTAATATAGAGAGAACACAACAAGAAGGGACTTAGCTTCAGCTAATGTTGAGAGTGGCAGTGAGCAGTAAAAACAGTAATGGAACACAGGACTCAGGAATAGCTAAAAAAACTATAATAACACTGTCCTTTAAGAGGTTTAAAGGAACTTTATCACATAATTAAATTGCCAAACGCTTTTTTGTTCCCTCAGTTCAATCTCTTTCTGGTTTCCTCAGCCTGTGTTTCATGTTGTAGATGTTGTAGAGCATTGATTTGCCAAACATTTTGTACAGCTTCAATGTCTGTCAACCTAGTTCTTCCTGAAGACATTAAACTGTGTTTGTGTTGACCAATTTAGCGTCCCCATTACACTGCTGTCCTTTTGCCCCTGGAATGACAGTATACCATATAAAAGCAAATGTTAGCCTAGCATATGTCAAGCAGATTGAGGGTGTGGCCTAAAACACTAAGGAAACAAACCCACTGACATGCCAGTCCACAAAACAGTATGCAATGGCAAATGAATTGACAATAAACATAAAGTATACACATATATATACGTTTGGAAACATGGCGCAACCCCAATAGCCATGCATGTATTAAACTTATGCTTCTGTCACACAGAGCCGTGTGGGCTCACCATTCGCCAACCGTGTGCAAAATTTGGTGCGGACGGCAGCATATGGTGAGGAACACACGGTGGGCCGTTTCCCGTCCATTGAACACGATAGCAAGGGACTTTGCCGGCCATCCGCGCCCGGCAGGAGTTTGAGTATGCTCAAAACTCCCTGCCGGCGAGAGCGGCGTGGACGGTGATCGCCTGGTACAGACGCATAATGACGGCGCATCCGTTTTTGCGCCTTGTTCGCGGGACGGTGACACAGTACCAGGCCGGTGAGCCCGGTATAGACCCGGTGCCAATAAAAACATTGCGCTGCTGACATTTTTTTTAGCTGATTCTTCGCCGTGTTGGCCTTTTTGTTTATTTTCTATAGACTGAGAGACAACACGGTTTCTTCCGCTCACGTCCAGCGCAGCTCTGTGTGAGCGCACCCAGGAGCGCAGCAGAGCCCAGCTCACCTGGCTCTGTGTGACACGCATTAACTTAACGGTAAATTTAGAGTTTGTCCCTTATTCACATACAGTTCTTCGATTTCACTTATATTCTACGTTGTCCAAATCAGTTAGGGGGCTACTCTATACATTCCAGCGATTCTTGTTTTGTAGTGAAAAACCCAAGTAATGAGTTAGTATAAGTTAATGCCTTGCAGCAATAAATCCGGAGGGGCCATATCCTCCCTCTTTATTTAAAACTAAGATTAAACTCGCTCCAAGGATTCACTAACATAAACCTGCTGACCTGGGAGGGATTAAAAAATATATATATATATATACTCTATATATATATATATATCTATATTATATATTAATATATTATAGACAATAATATATATATATATGGATATATACCTATATTATAATATATATAATCTATATATATATATATACTACTAATTCTTAGATTTACAGCTGATATATTATACGATATATATAATATATATATATATATATAGATCGTATATATATATATATATATATAATAGAATTATGTATATTTTATATTTGCAACAATAATTCTAGTAGATTTCAGGTCAATTGTCTTACTTACCTAACCTTAACCTAGAACTAACAACATGCATAATATTAGTCAGAACTGGGCACCCGATGTTTGTTTAAAGTCGCGTTTCCCCTAGCCCGCTTGTACGGCTCGCCGTACACAATGAACAACAATGACGTCAAATAAAGTCACCGCACCGCCGTACCGCTGTAACCGGCTGCGTACAGTTAAAATCAAGTCTCACTCCCACTACGGCGGTTGTCCTGCTCGAGCGAGGTGCAACTGTGCCCGAGTTACCACACTACCACCTCAAGCGGTGATGATGGTGACGTCATTGTTTTGTGCGGTTACGGCAACGGCGGCCGTAAAAGCGGGCTAGTGGAACCGGCTTAAGCTACACAAAAGGGTCGCCTACTTTACTCTTGAACACGTCAGGTTGTTTACGTTAGGTCACGTTTAGGTTCTATTACCAATATGTTTAACTTTGTGTGGAATCACAATGATGTATTTTTGAGAAAATCCGATGTTAGCTACAGAGCGACGTTCAGGCGTCTTCACCCGGCAGGCGAACCCTTCCAGACTTGGGAAATAAGCGCCCCACTGGTCCGCTAGTTGGCGCCGCCAATCCTGGATGTATTTACCAATACGTAGGTTATATGTGTTATGTCCCATAGTGATGGTATCCTTACTACATATATTCCGCCGAAGAAACTAAATATACACAAATCGTGTTATTAAGGTGTTGCAGTGAAGCCAGTTCTGTCTAATAATAAATGTATTATTATTAGCAGGACTGGGCTTTCACTAGGCAACCAAATACAACACAATAAACCGACAAAATATCAATTTTGTGTTTATAATGTTCCTTTATTAAAGGTATATATCACAGACCACCTGTTAGTGTCACTAACCGTTAAAGATCGCATTTTCCACGCTCCCTTTTTTCAGAATGAAACTATATTTTTCTGATACATTTTTATGCGGTTTTTTGAAAAGAATTCTGATGTTTGTTTGTGTTAGATTCGTTTTTATCGCCCCTTCCATATCTGCTTCTACCTTATTAATGACAAATCTTTTGTCATACACTTCAACTACTAACCTCAACTCTTTGGCAAGCTGTTACTTCGAAAAATCACGGGAATAAATGATAACTAAAATAAATAGGTAAAACCAGCGTCGCCATCAGCACAGTCTTGACCACCAGGCCATCCCTCCCTCACTGACAGCAGCCATGCTAGGTTTAGGTATATGTTAAAGGTTAGGTTAGTTAGTTAAAATAAAACCTAAACTTAGCCATTAACCTACCTCCCTTTTTGACCAAATTTACATTTTCCAAGAGGCTTGAAGGGTTAGTAAAAAGACATGTTGACGAAAGATTAGTCCTTCATAGTCGTTGAACTATATATGGCAGTGTTGATACAACAATCTTAACTCCTAACCTAACCTGGGCATTAGTTATTATTTTTTACACTAGACCAAATTCCCTACAACACGTGGGACCATGTTTAATGTTTAACCTTTTAGGATTCGAAGAAAAACTCGAATGAGCTTCCGCTGCAATCAATACTTTGTAGATAACGGCAAGTGACAATAGAGACGACAGTGTTTATGTGCGCCTCAGCACTCTTCTTTCTCTTGTGACCTGCATCGCCTCAATTTTTCCTTTGGGCCGCGACATTTTTTTACGCGAATTTGCTTTAGTCAGTTAAACGTGGAGCTTAGTTAGATGTATTCAACCAGTAATTTTAGTAACGACTACATAAGTTTAAATTATTCTTTCCCTTATTCATTTTGATGTGTTAAGAATGATGGTAACATTAATACCGTCGAATTGCCTCATTTTGCAGTTACCCCTTAAGGGTAGGTTAGGTTTAGGGAACTTCCGAGAAATAGGTTAGGTAATCTGTAGGTTTTTGGTTATATATTTTGAGTGTCTTTACCGAGCTTTATTCATCCCATATTGTATCTGGACTTATATTTTACGGTCATCACATAATCTCTCCACATACAAACTTTTTTCCAAATAACAAACATACTCTTTGATTGTGTAGAAAATTATAGTCTAGTGTAACATTTACTGGCATTGATTACTAACTACCGAGCCTTCGATGACCCACACATTCCCCATGTTGGTTTTTTTTATTTTGGTAACATTTCTGAGCATTGCCCGCTTACTATCTCGACTCACTATCTAACCTAAAACCTAACCTACTATTCCACAAGTTACCTCCCAAACTCAGCAAAATCTGCAATTAAAGAATTGTCCCGCGCAAGGAAGAACAGAGTGAGGAGGTCACAAAGGAGAAGAGTTGTACTGACGTAAACACTTGTCTCCCTCCCTATAAACAACATTCATATCTCCAAAAGTAATGATTTGCACGGAAGTCCAAAGAAAATGAGAATGAATAGAGAGTACTGTTTTCTAGAATCGGTAATTTCTAGTGTTTGCCCATACTCTCCCATTCCCCCAAACATTTTGGGAATCCTGTGGTAGTGCAGGGTTTTCGGGGTTGGGAACAAATTATCTTCAGAAACCCGTATTTAGAGTTGTGTCTGGGGGTAAAATTTTCTAATCTAGGTACTTCCTTATATCTACAGAAATTTCCCTACCCAATTAACCTAACCTACCTTAACATAACCTAATCGGGGCTGACCCCCGATACCTAACTAACAAAATCTAAACCTAGCTAACCTAACCAATTCTAACGCAAACAAACACATCTAACTAACCTAACAACAATATAACCTGACATTAAACCTATCCTCCTAGCCGGGGTGTGGGGGTTCTCGCAACTTGGGTCATCATTCTGTGAGGATCGTCGGTTTCACACGTGCTCTGGACTCGGAAGAAATCCATTATTTTCCCTATATCTAGAATTTTTTCACATCCCTAACTCAAAACTATGTGGTTTCGATGTTTATTTTGTAGCCCAGCAATATCCCGCATTCCCCGTCCCCAAGCTTGTTTTGTGGGAAGGGGGAGTATGGCAAACACCATAATAATACCCTAGAAAATCCACTAATGTAAATTGAAACCACCCTCCAATTGTTTAGTGATTGTTCGGTCCTAGTGTAAAATAATACCACCTAACTTCCTACCTACCAATATTGAACCTCCCAACGGGAGGCTCTGCCGACCTCGACCACTCCGATATTATACCTAACCTCCTACGGTTACAGGAGTTTCGTACACAATTTGTTTCGTACCCAGGTTTTGTATAGTTTCGTACACTGATTTTGAGTTTTTTCGTAGATACCTGATGTCGTTTTCGATAGCTCTAGTAGTCAGTTCACTCTGAGCTGAGTGTACGACACAGACTATGTTTCCATATAGCTACGCACTTTTTAGTGTACGAAATAACTTATGTACGAACTGAGTGCACCCTCTCCTCCATATTCCTCGACCCTCCCGTAACCTAAACAAAATTTTACCACAACACTTTATAATTACGTTTAGAGGATCTGAAGGAACTTGTGAGGTTTCGATTCATAACCTCCTCCACTAATAGGGGCAGAAAGGCCCACTAAATATTACCTGCACTTATACCGGGGGGACGTAGGGTGATCCCGGGCGACAGTCGGCGTCCCCCCCTCACCGCAATAGCTGTCATCCGCCTCCCTGTGCCTTCCCTGAAGAAATGCAGTCAGCTGCCACGTCTGTTATAGCAATCATAGCATCATCAGTCTTTATAGTGTTCCAAGAGATTCCTCGCAGCACTATACAACAACCACACATAACTGCCATGTATACTGAACTGACATACTTAGCAATGCCTTACGAAAAAACCCATTTTACTACTTACCATCATCACTGATCGTGGAATAGAAAGGTTCACTGCAAGGGAAGGTGAGGGATGTGGTATAAGCAAGGGACTCGAATGGAGGCGAAGGCGGCAGGATATCCAGGTCAGCAGCCTTGTTTGCCATGAGTGCGTGGGTCTGGCTGCCTCGCCACTATTATGCTGGCTGTGTTGGTTGTTTAGGGCTGCGAGGATCCCTTGGGGAACACTATGAGCCCTGGTGATGTCCAATGATGCTATCACAGGCGTGGCAGCTGCCCTGTCTTGTGTCTTTCTCAGGAATCGCGGCACTATTCAAGTATTTAACCCAAAGCAAAACAAGCGAACAATTGACGTCTATGATGCGCAATACTCTGCTCTTCACAACTCTTATTTTATTTGTCAGCTTCCTTAAATTAAATACTATACTTATTTCAAGAACCAATTAAGAGAAAAAAAAATTTATTACTTACCGTATAATCCTTTGCCTTGCTCTACACAGGGCACACTGCTTAGCCATGATAATGATGGATATTCTCTTCTCAGTATCTCTTTCTTCTCTGCAGCATGTCTAACCGAACCCCAAATCACTTTTTGCGCCAAATATTTATTTTAGCTTCATCAGTTTCAACTGAAGTAAATGTGGTAGGTTACTTGGCAATATTTCGGAGGAGAAAATGCCAAGCGTCGCAATATGAATAAATGCTTTCAAAGAACCGTCGTTTTAAGACTTATAAAAATTATATTATCATGATCATTAGTGCATTGGTAAAAGAATCAGTGTTGTATTCCAAATTTCACAAAGAGTAAATCTTTGATAAACAGAAGTAAGAATACCCCCGTGAACACGATAAAAGGCATTGACTAACCATTAGTCAATGCCTTTCTGACGAAGGCTTTGACTAACTTACGTTTTGTGTGCACAGATGAGTTGACTGCGGCCTTGCACAACCGGCCAGACACCGCTCCCGGATCCGAACAAGTCACCTACTCTATGCTCTATCACCTCGGCCTCAAGGGCAAGACTGCCCTACTTGCACTCTGCAACCTCTCCTTTGCCACTGGAACGTTGCCTGCTTCCTGGAAAACTGCCACCATCCAGCCTATCCCCAAGCCCAAATACCCTGGAGCCATGAGACCGATTTCTCTGCTCAGCTTCCCCTCTAAGATCCTGGAGCGCCTGGTTCTGGTGCGTCTGAAGTGGCAGATTGGCGAGCTCCACCCCTCCCTTTTTTCTTACCAGGCGAACAATAGCACAACTACGTGCCTGATAACCCTTCTGGTGCCCTGCGTTCCCGGTCAGGCCTGTTATATTTTAGCCTCGAGAAGGTCTTTGAACTAGCAAATCCCTCTGTCATCCTAGAACTTCTCGCCATCAAGGGATGTGCGCGGCTGCCTTCTTCAATGGCTCTCTGACTTCCTCACAGATCGCTCAGCCCGGGTGTGCTTTCAAGGAAGGCTCTCAACACCTCGCCCGCACAGCCTAGGCACTCCTCAAGGCCCGCTGTCTTAGCCCTTTCCTATTCAACATCCTCATGGAAGCGCTGTTCACCGCTAACTATGAGAGAGGAGTTCAGCTTCTCTGCTATGCTGACGACTTGGCCCTCTTTTTTCCCTGGACGGTGCCAACTTCAACAGATACAGCAGCCTTAGACTCCCCTCCAACAACGCTGCACCTCTCTGGGGCTCAAACTCAACCCGGACAAATATCGCTATATGACCTTTGGCCAACCCCACCTTTCTCAGCCACTCCAGCTCGGTCGCACTGTCCTACAGTACGCCCCCCACACATCAATACCTTGGCATTTGGCTCGACTCAAAAATGTCATTCACAACACATGTCCGCTATGTTCGAGAACGGGGTCAAAGCACGCACCAAGGCTCTTCTCTTCCTCTCTCGCGGCGGCAACGGTGCGCCCCCACATCACCCGCCTCTTTTACATAGCCGCCATTCGTTCTCTTATCGATTACTGTGCCCCCTGCCTTCCTGGCATCTCGGATGCTCTCTTTCAGTCCATAGAGGTGGCTCAGAATGATGCAATGACGGGCCATCCTGAATGCTCCTCGTTGGACACGCATCGTCACCCTGCTCTCAGAATGCGGACTCCCCACCATCAGACACCGCACTACGCTAGAGCAGCACTAGCTATGGCCAAGTACCTCAAGACCCGCCCCAACTCCACTCTTGCGGCCCACCTTCGCCACGGCTTCCAGCGTCCTCCGAATACCCGCCCCGATGGCGACTGGGTCCACGCCATGGCTGATGCTGCACGAGCGCTTGGAGTGGCTGACTTGATCCTTTTGTGATCCAGATCTGGCCGTCCCAGACCATTTTTCGCCGCCTTCTTGGGCCCCAAGACCTTCCAGGTTATTCTCCCGTCTCGCACTCACCCAAAACAACAACTACCTGCCCTTCTCCGCCACGAGAGTCTAGCCACAATTGCCCCTCTTTCTACTCCTGTCACCCGTCTCTACTTCATTGATGGCTCTGCTGGTGAAAATGGCAAGTCTGGTTCCGCCTTTGTCATTGGTGCTCTCCAGCGATCACTTCGTCTCCTGACAATTCCTCTGCATTCCAAGCGGAACTTGTGTAATTGGTCCACCGTGGACCGCCAGGGGGTAAGACGTCAGCCAGCACCTGTCACGGGCAGCAAGCGGCCGAGGTTCAAACTCTGTTGTACGACAGGCTATGCCAACCACTACCTGGCCGTGCTAGCCCTGCAGCAGGACCTGCAGGGCCTGCAGATGGATGTCAGGCCCAACCTGAAGGGGAATACATCCTGACCCCCAAGGACCTTGCCTCCACCGATAGGATGTGTGGCCTGGCTCAGGAGCGGGACGCCCCGGCCAGGCTTGTGTTGCTTGATCCCGCTGAAAGACACACCAAAGCTGTCCTCCAGCGCTACCCGCTCGACATGCCTCTTGAAGCGGTGCGGGATCATCCCAGCGTGATCTCGGCGGGGCGCCTCCGTGTCGTCCGGGACAGGGCCCCGACCCGTCAGGTACTGGTGGAGCTGATTGGCGCGGCACCTGACAGGCTGGACCTGGGGCCTTGGGGTAAATATTCCCTGCGACATTACGACAGGGAGCCCCTGCGGTGTTACCGGTGCCAGCGGTATAATCACCTGCAAGGGCGCTGTCAACACCCCGTCAGGTGTGGCGTGTGCAGCCAGGCGCACCCATCCGAGCAGTGCATAAGGCGTCATAAGGCCCGGCAGCTCACGACCGCCAGATGCCCCAACTGCTTCGGGGGGCACCACGCCTGGAACCCCCGCTGCCCTGAACGCCTGCGACGACTGCCTGGAGGAGGAAGGCGCCTACAGGGCGGCGGTGATCGGCCGGGGCCGCAAGGTTCTTTTGTTCCGGCTCCGCCTCCTACGAGGCCGGCATGGGGGGGTGCGGGGGCACTTGACACCGACGCCGAGGGATCTAGGGGATTAGCGAGTCTCTTCCATATCCCTGACACCCAATCCTCCCGGGGGACTGTGGACCACGATAGGCCGATACAGCGACAGAGGCGGAGATGGAAGGTGCAGGCGAGGGCACACCATAGTCTAGGGCAGGAGGCTGCGGGACCCCATCCCTCTCCCACCCCGGCTACACTCTCGCCGCCCATGCCCATGCCTGTCACTGTCTCGCCTGTTCCCACGCCATCTGCGGCACTCCCCCCCCTCCCCCACACCGGCGCCCGTGTCACCCACTCCAGCCAGACCCATCGCTTCCACGCCACCCGAAGTTATGCCCACGCCCGATCAGGCGTGGGCCTGTGCATTCCACGGCGACGCCCACGGCCACCCCCACACTTTCTCGGCCCGGAGTCACGCCCGCCTCCTCCCCTGACCCAATGCCAAGTACTCTCACCCTTCTGTCCGGACTGTATAGTGGCGGATTGCTCGGGATGCTGCGACGAGTGGTAGGCGTGATCTCACACCTTCTAGCCAGGCCGGATGACGTCCCCAGGGACGAGGGGGAACTTGTGGCCTTCCTCTGGGCCGAGATTGAGAGGGATTGCGTCTTTCGTCCCCTTTCCCTCACTCACGACAGTCCTCATCACCCCCGTCCCTCCTTCCTTCCACCCCCACTACACAGCCCCCCGGGTCTGTTCACCGATATAGATGAATCACGAGCTGAGTGAAAGAGAAAGTGATGGCGAGGCACCCGTGACCTCCCCCACCCGCCGCCCGCCGCTGGCAGGCTCAAGGTGCTCCAATGGAACATTCAAGGGCTCCGTGGCAAGAGACCTGAGGTCCTCCGGGCCCATAGTGGAGGAGGACCTTGACCTCGTTCTCCTGCAGGAAACGCTGACGCCGGAGCACTTTGAGTGGAAGATAGCGGGATACACGGTGTACACACTATCATGTGGCGAGGATGGGCGTCGAGGCTGTGTGGTACTGGTACGCAGCGCTCTCCCGCACCGTCGGATTGAGACCCCGTGGACTGTGGGAGGGCGTGGAGGTGATGGGCAGTGCAGCTGGAGCTTCCAGGCCTCCCACTGACTGTATACAACGTGTAAAAGCAGCTGGAGGAGGCAACTGGAGGCCGATGAGTTGCTCTCCTCGCCACACACAGTAGCGTCCTGGTGGGTGGCGACTTCAACGCCCACCACCCGATGCTGCAGTCTGTCTCCCCCACCAACCGTGCGGGCCGCCACCTGGGCCGCGGTGCTGCGGTGCTGGAGGAGGTGCCGGAAATTGTCCTCCTAAACACCGGGGAGCCCACCCCCGTCCGGGGGGTGGCAGGCTGGACCTCACCTTGATTCCAGTGACCTGGCACCGGACGCCTCCTGGCAGGTCCACCCCACTTTGACCAGCCACCACTATGCAGTCGCCACAACACTGCAGGTCACCCGGCCGCTGCCACAGCTCCCGCCGCCGCGTGGAATATACAGCGGGCGGACTGGGCATTGTTTCAGGCCATCCTAGCCGAGTGGTGGGCCACCTACGAGCCGCCGGAGGATCTGGACCAGCGTGAAAGCGAACTGACGTTGGCCATGAGAGGGCGGCGGAGGCAGCCATACCACGGAAGGTCCCGTCCCCGGTCGCAGGTACAACCAGAACTGGTGGTTCTACAACCAGGAGGTGCGGGAACAGAACCACATGGTTAACATCCACCGGAAGTTGTACAGCAGGCGGCCAACACCAACAATCTGGAGCTGCTGCGTGAGGTTGTGAGGCACGCTCGGCAGGTCAGGGGGCGGGTTCGGGAGGCCAAAGGGGCTCGAATGGTGCGCAGGTTTTAACAAACACACCAAGCTGGCCGAGCTGTGGGGCAAGGTGAGGACTGCCTCCGGAACTGAGACCTCCCCGCCCTCCCGCCCACCCCAGCCGTTACAGGAGGCCGAGCGCCTGGTGGGGATGTTTGTCTCGAGGGGTAGCAGCGACCAACTCCCCGCCCGTGTCCAGCGGCTGCAGGTTCAGCTTCAACCTGTGCGCGAGGCTGTCATCGGCGCCGCTCGCGCTCGCCCCGACGCCACTGATCAGCCCTTCACTTCCCGGGAGCTGGTAAGGGCCAGGAAGGGACGGGACACCGCTCCGGGCGCTGATGGCGTCACCTACTCGATGCGGGCCCCACGCGGGTGGCGGCGGGGAGGCCGGCACTACTGGCCCTGATCAACTCCTCCTGGCTGGCTGGCCGCTTGCCCTCGGCGTGGAAGGAGGCCGACATCCAGCCCATCCCTAAGCCCAGGGAACCCACCAAGCCGCGCCCAATCTCCCTGATGAGCTGCACGGCCAAGACGGCGGAGAGGATGGTGCTGACCCGCCTCCTGTGGCGCCTGAGAGACCTCCACCCACACATCTTCGGCTTCACCACGGGGGTGGGCACCTCCAACAGCGTCATGGCCCTCCTGGCCCAAATCGAAAACCACCCAGCTGTCGCCGTCTTCCTTGACCTGGAGAAGGCGTTTGAGCTGGCCAACGCCCACGCCATCCTGGCCGCGCTGGTGCGGCGGGGCGTGCGGGGCGACTCCTCGCCTGGATTGAGGATTACCTCTGGCACCGCCGCGCCAGGGTCAGGTTCCAGGGGCGCAAATCCAGCTACAGGGAGCTGGGAGAACGGCACGCCGCGGGGGCGGGGTCCTAAGCCCCACCCTTTTCAACCTCCTGATGGAGCAGCTGGTCGGCCTGCCGTTCCGGGAGGGCACGGCACTTCTCAGCTACGCCGACGACTTGGTCCTGGTCGTCACGGGCCCGGGGGTGACCGGGTGTCTCTGACTCAGCAAGCCCTTGACCTGGTCAGTTGCAAGTGCAGAGAGCTGGGTCTCAAGATATCGGCTGAGAAGTCCAAGGCCATGGTGTTCAAGGCCGCTGCCCCCCCCGGTCTGTCCTCTACAGATACAGGGCATCAGGCTGGCTTGGACCCACGCCTTCCAGTACCTCGGAATGGGCTTGACCGGGGCCTCCACTTCACTACTCAGGTCACGTATCTGAGGGAGAGGGCTGAGACCAGGCTCAACGTCATGAGGGCCATGACGAGGACACACGCCGGGGCCACGTCATCAGTGCTGCGCCTCTTCTACGTGCACACTGTGCGCGCCCTTGTAGACTACAGCGCGCCCGTACTTGTCTCGTATCGCTCACTCAGCAGAGGAAGTTAGAGGTCCTTTTAGAACCGAGCTTTGAGGACCCTGCTGGGGGCACCGCGCTGGGCAAACACTCGCGTCATGCAGGCGGAGGCACGGTTGGTGCCCCTAGCCACCAGGGTCGACAGATCGTGGCCTGTCGGGTGGCCAAGATCCTCTGCCAGGCAAGGGAGTCTGTCGCGCGGGACAGGCTGTGCAGGGTCTTGCCACAGGAGCAGCGTGACCTATAGCCGGGCAACACCTGTTCTGCAGAGGGTGGCAGACGCCGCCATCCACCTCCTCCCCGGCCACACCCACCTGCTGCTGAACGGACCTGACCGCCCCGCTGTCAACTACCGTCCCCCCTCCAACCAAGCCGGGTGGGCCCAGCCCTCTGCCGCCCAGGTGATTATCGCCACACTGCCGGCCGCGAAGGCGTTGTGCACGCGGAAAGGGGCTGAGGCAGCACGCCCTGCAGGCGGTGGCGCACGCCAATGTTCCAGCAGCGTCGCCCTGCAGGCGGTGGCGCACGCCAATGTTCCCAGCAGCGTCGCGGTCGCTATCTACTACACCGACGGCTCCGTTGACCCTGAGAGAGGGGCCTGACAGGTGCTGCGGTGGTTACGGGCGGTGAGGTGCTGTCCTGGAGGACACCGACCATTGTTCCACGCTGCAGACGGAAGCTGGTGGCGATAGAGCGCGCCCTACAGCACGCCCTGGGCGACAGGAGGAGGTTGTGGTGATTCACAACGACTCCATGTCTGCCCTGCAGGTTCCTACGGCAGCCCCGCACACCGATGGACAACGTGCAGCTCACCACCGCCATCCTGGGCCACATCCAGGGCCTCGCCGCGCAGGGGCGCCGCGTAAGGTTCAACTGGGTGCCCAGCCACATAGGCGTCCGTGGCAACGAGGCGGCCGATGAGGCGGCCCGGGAGGCCACCAGACATCCAGCGGTGGCCTTGACTGTCTTACCCAGCATCCAAGGGGGCCAAGGTACTGGCCAGACGCGCTGCCGTCTGTGCCGCAAGAGCAACAGTATCGCCAGCTGGTGCAGACATCGAGGCAGGCAGCCTGGCACAAAACAAGCCACGAACAACAACGAGCCGTTACGCCCCACCCAGAAGCTGTCCCGAGCCGATGAGGTCGTTCTACACCGACTTCGGCTTGGCTACGTAACCTTGGAGGAGCTGAGGGACGGGTTTGAGGAGCAGCCGTGTCCTGTCCTGTCCCGCACTGTCCTGTCCTGTCCTGTCCTGACCTAGCACTGTCCTCATATGACCCCCCATCCCCTGACCCACTACCTGCTTTCCTGTCCCGCTACAGAGCGGCTCAGACAGTGCGTCGGCCCGGAAAGCGCGGCGCCCTCGTATGGCATTTCAGAAAAATCTGCACCTGCTGCTGGAGGTGGCGCGTGGCGCCCCACCCCCCCGATGAACACTAAGGAGCGGAAGTGACCTCACGCCCCGCCCACTGTGACCTGACTGTGGCTGCGGCTACAGCGGCGGGCTGATGCCCGCTCATTTTTACTGGTTTTATGTGTATGTATGGTATGTGTATGTATGTGCATATGTATATGTATATGTATATATATTATGTAATAGATGTAAATAAATAAAAAAAAAAAAATAAAGAAAAGCAGACGAGGCAGCACGCAGAGCCAGCACAGCGCCGGAAGTTACCTTTCCCCTCCTCCCCAGTTACGCCCAGATAAAGTCTTCTGTCAACCGAGTTGCTCTTCAGGCCTCCCAACTTCTTCTCAACGACGCTATGGAGCATGGCTCTCGTTTCTGCCACATGGTACATCACAGCCACCAGACAAAAAGCCTCACCTCCACCTTTCCCGGTTCACTCCACCTGTAGTACGATAGCTGGACCTACTAAGGCTCGGCTTCCATTGCTCCACCCAAATAACTTGGTGATGCCCCTGCCCCCTGTCCTCACTGTTTCGCAGAGACACAAAATCCCCTTGAGCACTACCTGCTCCATGCCAGCATCCCACTACTTAGCCATCTGATCCCTGCCTCCCAGAGCCGGATTATGTACGGGCTGGCACGTGTCGTTGCCTCCTCACCTTTACCTACGCTCGCTGAACCTTGTTTCCTCCTACCCTCCCCCCCTTTAACATTTATAAATACCGAACACTCTGACGGGCTTTCTATTTAGCCCGTGCTTCTCTCTTAAGAGAATGCAATAGGAAAAAAAAAAATCCTATGCGCCTCGCTTACCAGCCCACTCCCTCAAAGTATATAGTGCCTCCACACTAATAGGCGGCAGGTACTGTAGGGGGTGTGCGTATTTTATATTTAATTATATTATTATTATCTTATATTTAAACAATATGGCAGTAGCTGTGTAATTGTGTCATTCACCCATGGTCTTGTCCACGCGAGTCAGACTCGCGATCGCCAGTTTCACCCTCCCGGTGCGACTTTGGAGCTCATTGTTACCGATCTTTGGGTAATGCTGGGACCTCACACACCACACACACCCATCCCCTTGCTCAAGGAGGACAGTTCGCCCGAATTTGTCAGTAGAAAAATCGACGTGAATGAGCTGGGCCGGGGATCGAAAAACCGGACAACAGAATGGTGCCGGATGCTCTAAACCCATAGAGTTGTTCGGGTGTGTGTGTGTGTAAGTGTGTGTGTGTGTGTGTGTGGTGTGTGTGTGTGTGTGGTGTGTGTGTGTGTGTGTGTGTGTGTGTGGGTGTGTGTGTGTGTGTGTGTGTAACTGCCTGTGTGTGTGTGTGACTGACTGTGTGTGTGTGTGGGCAGTAATACCTAACTCTAAAAAGGAATATAATTTTCATCATCAAACTAGGCTCAAAGACTACCAAAAATCATAATTGTATTTAGATCGGCCCATGTTAATGGCATTATTTTGGAAAGCGGTGTTATGAACAAAAAGCTGTCCCCCGGATGACTAACCTGAAAGTGAGCCGCTGTCAACCATCACTGGCCCACAACCCAACATGTCGTGGCGGCAAAAGTTAGGTGATTGGAAAAAGGTTTAGAGAACTGTTGTCATTACTGATTTGGACATGGGATGAAGAACTGAAAATTGGCTTTGGACAGAAAAGGACCCCCAGGTCGGGTAGCATGGAGAACAAGGCTGTCACATGTAAGTGGGTAATGAATGAGCTTTCAAACTATACGAAATGAACGATATAATAGGAACCATAGCCATATCTTTCCTTTATTTAGGAATTCATTACATAATTGACATTCTATTTAGCAATATACTTTCAATAGATTCAAGTACACAAGGCAGCACACAAGAATGACCGTAATGGATCTTAGTAAATTTAAACATTTTGTATTCCATATCTGCTGGCTACTTCAAGCCAAGGAAGAGCATATTGTGATGAAATGGCCACCAAGAAACAGAGGGCAGTCATGATTGCAGCTTCTTTGCAATAGCTTCTGCTTTAGCGTGGACCCACCACAAAAGACTGGACTCAAGAGGCAATGAGGCGGGGAGGCAAGTGGCCGAGTGGTTAGCGTTTTGAAGCGGTGAGCTCGAGGTCACGAGTTCGAATCCCACCGGGGGCAACTGCTTCTTCCATCGTCAAAGTGGCCGAAGATACCCACATGTTACCTATCAACCTTAACTTGACTGCGACCACAAGTGCGGCGGAAGGGCACCAGGGTACAGAATGAGACTCGAATCAAAACCATCAGAGAAAACCATCAGAGGTGTCACTACAAAAACTCAGCCTGCGCCACCACGGGCAAGGACCAAAACCCCCTCAGCCCACAAGGAAGGAAGCTAATAGCCTACAGGCGCTATATGCTCCAACGTAACTATATAATATATATATATATATATAATATATATATATGGGCAGACGATTTTCTCTTATGCATGTTTCGTTGACTGTGATGGCTAGTTCGGCATTTTGTATTTTCTTTATAAGTTTTCTTTATTTCGTAACGTGGTCCTATTCTCTTTACAAAGGTTTCTGATGCCTGTAAGAGGTCATCATTTCGCCAGATCGCGACTTCGAGTCAGAATGTCTCGAAGTCGCGATCTGAAACGGAGCCTCGTAGATATGAAAAAAAAGGAACATTGAATTTCAAGCATTATTTTCTTTGGGGCTTCAAGCGTCGAGACAATATGGATCGGTCTCCGCAAAAGTAGCTTTCCCAGCGACTCCAATGACTTGGTCAATCCAGACATTGAGTTGCAGGACACTTCGTAATCCACCCCAGGTAGTGACAACCGGGTCGCATATTGATTCCCCAACTCTATGCGAGTAGAGTTGGGGGTTTCCGCGGTTTCGCTTGAAGACGCTTGGCTGTAGCTCCGAAAACTAACCATAGGTTTTCTCGAAAATACCCTCATTGTGATTCCCACACAAAGTTACGTATAAATGTTTAGGAAACCTAACCTAACCTAACCGTAACCTAACGTAACCTAACCTGACGTGTTCAGGAGTAAACGCGACATACTGTTCCAGAAAACGGTAATATGCAAACTGACCAACTGTTCCAGCAAAGCAATGTTAGATTTATCAAATGGGTTCAACACGCAGATTCCTTCCAGTATTGTAGTACATCAGTTCTCGTGCAGAAAAACGTCTTAACCCGGGAACCCTAACCTTGGGGAATGTTGCTTATTACTAACCTCGGGTGAAATATACTAATATTTAGTAGGATGAAATAAACACCATTTCTAATCATTTTCATTAAATCAGGCAATGCAGTGAAAAAATATAACTATAACTTTATTTTGCTGTAAAAACCTTTAACCTAAACTGACATTTTATTACTGAGGTAGGACTGTAGAAAAACAACAGAAAAAAGTATTTGTTTTCTTTACTTTTGTAATATAAATTCCAGAGACAGGTTACTAGTGATTATAATGACTTTTTACTTATCAATCACACTCTTGGGGGTCCCTTCAGCCTCGTACTGGACCACCAATGCCCCCACGGCCTCATTCATCGATTAATATGCATGTATATAATCGGCACTGGCACTACTATGTTGTTCCATAACGGCGGGTGAAATTCACCCAAAATAGACTCCAGAGCTAACACAAATATAGACACGGGAGAACAACACCTCTCACTGCAAAGTCCTGACACGCACTGAGGACTTCTGGGAGGGACAGACTCCTATCTCCACGCACCACGTGAGAGTCACGCAACAACGGCGTGTTGGGTGAAAAAACACCCATGGATAGGGCTCCCGGGTTAAGCTACAACAAAATAGTCCGAGCAAAAAACACGATGAATTTATTGCATTTAATATTTTGAGAATAGTGATAAAACAAAAGTAAAAATATACGGTAAATGTTTACTGGTGAGTGATAATTTTCGCAATGGATACCGCCGCTACTCTAAAAGTACTGCTTAGCTAACCTCTGATAAAGCAAGCAAATGATCGATCAATGCTCAGGCAACCCCCAATAGAGATTACATCAGGCATAAACAGGCGCAGTCTCATCACCCCTTTACCACCTACATAACTAATTGCCAGACAGGTAAACGACTACTATTATTATAGCCGTATAGCACCATCACATCCATCGATCCTATACGGGGAAGAAACTATCATATAATCATCACTGGAATGCAGGCAGGCCTCATGATATGTACAAAATCTCAATAAAACAGTGTTGATGTGCCATGTGAGGGAGAATTTAATGATGCGGCAGGAATGGCGCAATAATACTCACCACCCTGAACAGTGTTTCCCTTTAAATTGCGTGATTCCCGACCCATCACTTGTGCGTTAAGCTTTATTAATGGCCCATATCAGACGCTGTAAACCTGGCGGGCGATGACGATACTTGTGGCGGTTCATCTATCGGTAAGGCAGCAGGGGCAGGGGATGGGGCCGAGAGGAAGACGGAAGGCACCGACACAAGGAAATGGCACGTACTTTTCGGGTACGATTAAAGGTCGCCAAGAAGCATTACTTGTACAAATAATACTCGTTTATCGATGAAAATATTTTAGTTGGTAGAAATTGTTGCAAATGTTTAAATGACACACGAATAAATAAAATAGAGGTCTCAAATACTATATTATATAGAGAAAATGCGGGATTTCTCACCATGGTGTGAAAATACCTTCAGGCAACTCTTGCGCTACAGAGGAAAAACAACGTCGTCAACGCAAGAGAACGCTGTACATCTTTTTTACCACATGTCTCTTACGGGGGTGGAGGGGGTGCTGCAGACTTGTCATTGAAATTTTCCGAGTCCTCTCTGTCCATATCCCTTAGTGTCTCAGATACAAAAGAGAGTAGCTGCAGCCTGCACTCTAAGGACAAATCCTCTTACTCTCACACTTCACTTCATGCACCTTACATCCCTACACTTTCTTCACCCAAGATGTTCTAAATGGCTTCAAACAACCCTGCCTCTGAGTCCCTAACTGGGGAGGGGACCACAAATATCCCCAGGTTAGACCGTCTTCATGGTGACGACTCGAGGTGTCTTGATACTTCCTCTAACTCTATAAACTTCTGCAACATTCGCGGTCTTAGATCTAACTTTCAATAAGTGTAACATCACCTCTCCTTCTCTAGACCTCATTTCTTCTTCCTCACCGAAACCCAGGTGTCTGTGAGCACTAGCTGACATCAGTCCTTTTTATGTCTCCTCTTACTCTCTCTATCCTCATTTTCAATCCAAAGCTGGCTGTTGCGTATATATGTGCGCAGCGACATCACTTGCTCTCGTGCCCACGGTCTTGAATCTTCCGAATTTTCTACCATCTGACTTCGACTTCAATGTCACTCTCATACTAAATTTATCTGTGCTGTATATCTCTCACCTAACTCCTCAGACTATGTAAAATTCTTCGACTATTTAACATCAAATGACAAAAGTAGAGCACATCTCATCTCATTTTCCTTTAGCAGAAATCTCCATTCTTGAGGATTTCAATGTTCACCACCAGCATTGGCAATCATCTTCTTTCACTGACCAGCCTGGTGAACAAACCTACAAGTTTTCTATCCTCCAAGACCGAGAGCAGCTGGTGCAGCAGCTGGTGCAGCAGCCAACTGGTGCAGCAGCAGCTGATGCAGCTGGTGCACCCGTATTCCTGACCGCCTTGGAGACACGCCCAACATTCTTAACCTTTTCCGAACTACTAACCCTTCTATTTATTCTGTGAAACTTTTTTCTCCCTGAGCTTCTCCGATCACAATCTTATTTCTGTAACCTGCCTATCGCTCAGGCGCCGCCTCGGGACCCACCTAAGCGGAGGTGCTTCTGGCATTTCAACTCAACTAAGTGGGAAGACCTAAGGCAGTACTACTCAAAATTTTCCATGGAATTATTATTGCTTCCATGTCAGAGACTCTTTGTGTAGAACGCATAACCGAGGTCATAGTCTCTGGCATGGAGGCATAGATTCCCAACACTTTCTCTAATCCTAAAGCCCGTCAACCTTGGTTTAACTGTGCTAAGTGTGCTTGTTCTCATTCTGTCCAAGATAGAGACGCCACTCACAGACGGTACCGTAACCATCCATCTCCTGAAACTCATGCCCTATATATTTCTGCCCTTAATCATGCCATTTTTTTCTTCAACTTACAAAAATTCCTTCATTCATAGAAAATTTCTATTTTTTTCCGAATCAAACTAATTTTGTGACTTCTTGCATCTAGCTAATAATATCTCTAACAATTTTTTTCTTCATCTTTCCCTCCTATGCTTCACCCAGATGGCTCCACAGCTGTCTCATCTAATATACTATAGGAGTACCCGTGTGTCTGTCTGTCTGTCTGTCTGTCTGTCTGTTTTGGGTAGCCGAAACTGTAAATTCAATTTTGATGAGAGTAGGCTCTAACAATCGCAAATAAATCGTAGGTGGTAAGTGACTCCCATGGTGATTGAATAATTTGAAGGGGGGTTTGGGCTAAAACACTTTTAGGAGAAATTAGATTACAGGAAAACTCTACGGTAACGCCTTGCCTCATTCCATAAACTGAGTAGACTATTGGAGTTACCGTTTGTGTGCGTGTGAGGTGTGTGTTGGAATCACACGGAACACAAAGGGTTGGAATCACACGGAACTGGTCTCCCCCGAGGCACTTTGACCAGTGACCAACGACAGCAACAACACGATTGGAGCTTGCAATCACATGTTGTCTAATATATACTACTACTACAACATCAATAGATGGGTCCGAAGGGCCCAAAAAGACTTGTCTTATATACATAGGAGTAGCCGTGTGTCTGTCTGTCTGTCTGTCTGTCTGTTTTGGGTACCGAAACTGGTAATTTTTTTTTTTTTTTTTTTCCCATCACAAGGAACTTGGCCAAGGCACAACAAAAATGGGTAACACAAAGCCTGCTTAGTTGCTAGTTCCTATAAAGAAGACAGTAAGAGAATAAAATAAAAAAGAGGGTGAGCCAATTAGTTTCGGGAGGGGGTTTTGTTACTCCTCTTTTGAAAAGATTTAAGTCATAGGAAAGTGGAAAAATAGAAACAGGAAGAGAGTTCCAGAGTTACCAGTGAAAGGGATGAAAGAGTAAAGATACTGATTAATCTTGCATTAGGAAGATGGACAGAATAGGGATGAGAATGAGTAAAGTCTTCGTGCAGCGAGGCCGAGGGGGGGGGGGAGGCAGCAGTAGCAGTTCAGAAGGTAGTGAGCATGAAAATAACGGTAGAAAGAGACAAGAGAAGCAACATTGCGGCGGTGATTTAAAGATGAAGACGTCAGTCAGGGAGAGGAGTTGATGAGACGAAAAGCTTTTGATCAACCTGTTAAGGAGAGCTGTATTGAGTGGATCCTCCCCAAACATGTGAGACATACTCCAACATGGGCGGATAAGGCCCCTGTAGAGAGCAAGCAATTGGGAGGAAAAAAAAAAAGGACGCAGACGCCCACAGGACACCTAACTTTTTAGAAGCTGTTTTAGCAAGAGTTTGAGATGTAGATTTCCAGTTCAGATTTTAGTAAAAGGATAATCCTAGAATGTTCATTGTAGAAGAAGGAATCAGTTGAGTGTCATTGAAGAAAGGGGATAGTTATCTGGTAGGTTTTGTCGAGTAGATAGGTGAAGAAATTGGGTATTTGAGGCATTGAACAAAACAAGGTTTGCTTTGCCCCAATCAGAAATTATAGAAAGATCAGAAGTTAGGCGCTCGGTGGCATCCCCTCCGTAAATCACTTAGTTCCTGTTGAGTTGGACGTCTAATAAACGACGTTGAAAAATGCAGGGTAGAATCACCCAGCGTAGGAGTGAATAGGGCTTTGAGTTAGACTTAGAATATCATTAATGAAAAATAGAAAGAGAGTGGGTGATAGACAAAACCCCTGGGGAACCCACTATTGATAGATTTGGGGGAAAAGAACAATGTCCGTCTACAGTAGCTGCAATATAACTATTTGAAAGGAAAACTTAAGAAGAAAGTACAGAGGAAGGATTAAACCGAATAAGGGTAGTTTGGAAGTTAAAGATTTGTGCCAGACTCTATCAAAGCTTTGATATGTCAAGGGCAACAGCAAAAGTTTCACCCGAAACCCCTAAAGGAGGATGACCAAGATTCAGTTAGGAAAGCTAGAAGATCGCCAGTAGATCGCCCTTTACGGAAACCGTACTGACGATCAGATAGAGATTGTGAGCAGATAGATGCTTAAGAATCTTCTTATTTAAATATAGATTCAAAGCTTTAGAAAGGCAGGAAGTCAAAGCTATAGGACGGTAGTGTGAAGGATTAGAACGGTCCACCTTCTTAGGAACAGGTGGATGTGAGCAAACTTCCAGCAAGAAGGAAAGGTGGAAGTAGATAGACAAAAGCGGAAAAATTTGACCAGGCAAGTTGCAAGCACAGAAGCACAGTTTTGAGAACAATAGGAGGGACTCCGTCAGGACCGTAAGCCTTCCGAGGATCTAAGTCAGAAAGGGGAAAGAAAACATCATTCCGGAAAGGGTCTTAATGACAGGGATAATATAGTCAGGGGTGGAGGGGAAGGAGGAAAAGCCCCTTCATCAACCAGGAGTGGAATTTTTAACAAAGGTTTGGCGAAGAGTTCAGCTTTAGAAGTAGATGAGACAGCTGTGGAGCCATCTGGGTGAAGCATAGGAGGGAAGATGAAGAAAAAATTGTTAGAGATGTTATTAGCTAGATGCCAAATCCACGAGAGAATTTGATTCAGAAAAAATTTTGACATTTTCTATGAATGAAAGAGTTTTTTGGTAAGTTGAAGTAAAAATTTGGCATGATTATGGGCAGAAATATAAAAAGGGGATGAGTTTCAGCAGTGGATGCTTACGTACGTTTGTGAGCCACCCCTCTATCTCGGACAGCATGAGAACAAGCAAGTTAACCAAGGTTGACGGGCTTTAGGATTAGAGAAAGTTTGTGGAATGTACGCCTCCATGCCAGAGACTATGACCTCAGTTATGCGCTCTGCACAAAGAGATGAATCTTTGACTTGGAAGCAGTAATCATTCCATGGAAAATCAGAGTAGTGCTGCCTTAGGTCTTCCCACTTACGTGAGTTGAAGTGCCAGAAGCACCTCCGCTTAGGTGGGGTCCCGAGATGGTACCGGAGCGATAGGACAGGTTACATAAATAAAGATTGTGATCGGAGGAACCAACGAGAGAATAGTTTCACAGAGTAAGCAGAAGGGTTAGTATTTTGGAAAAGATCAAAAATGTTTGGCGTGCCTCCAAGGCGGGCAGGAAAACGGGTAGGATGCTGCATCAGCTGTCTAGGTCTTGGAGGATAGAAAAGGTGTAGGCTGTCACCAGGTTGGTCAGTGAAAGAAGATGATAGCCAAAGCGGTGGTGAAGATTGAAGTCCCCAAGAATGGAAATTCTGCTAAAGGTAATGAGATGAGATGAGCTCCACTTTGATGTTAAATAGTCGAAGAATTTACATAGTCAAAGGAGTTAGGTGAGAGATATACAGCACAGATAAATTTAGTAAGAGAGTGACATTTTAAGTCCCAAGCCAGATGGTAGAAAATTCGGAAGATTCAAGGGCCCTGGGCACGAGAGCAAGTGATGTCATTGCGCACATATACGCAACAGCCAGCTTTGGATTGAAAATGAGAATAGAGACAGTAAGAGGAGACAGAAAAGGTCTGCTGTCGTGCTCACAGACAACTGAGTTTCGGTGAGGAAAAGAAAGGAGGTTTAGAGGGGGAGAGATGATGTTCAACAGAGATAAAGTTAGATCTAAAGGCCGCGAATGTTGCAGAAGTTTAAGGAGAGAAGGTTAGAAAAAAGTATCAAAACACCTCGAGTCGTCACTTGAAGACTGTCTGACCTGGGGATATTTCTGGTCCCCCCCCCAGTTAGGGACTCAGAGGCAGGCGATTAACCCGGGCATAATAAAATTTTGAGTGAAGATAGTGTAGGATGTAAGTGCATGTAGGGGATGTGAGTAGTAAGGAGGAATTGTTCTTTAGAGTGCAGGCTGCACTACTCTCTTGTGTATCGAGACACTAACCCTTTCACTGCGGATATCAAATTCATAGGCCCACCCCCCTGTGCGGCAGGTTTTAAATTTAAAATTAAAAATAATTACTTATCATATTTAAGGTGTCTAAATGAATAGGTGCACATCCATACCAGAAAATTCTATGTTTCGTCTTTGGGGGGCTACCAGCTAAGTGAGGAGTTGCGTCAGAGTGCAGCAACAGGGCCGTGACTGTGCTGCCAGGCGCACAATGAAACCACTTACTACTCAATATAATACAACTTATTTTGGTACATAAATGTTTCATTCATTCATGCATTCATTCATTCATGCTTCTGTTTTATATACATCAATAATATGCTGAACATTTTGACTATTTAGCCTCGCCATTGAAGTTGAGGGCGCGGCAGCGTCAACACGTCGTACTGTACCGCTTGACCTTATTAGTCATACTAACTCACTCAAGCAGAAATTGAGGTTCTATTGTATCGCAACACTTGACACTGTTGCCATACAAGCCTATCACAGTGAATATTTACCAACAATATCATTGAGCGCGGAGTTGAAATAAAGAAACCCTATATGTACCAGCCGCAGTGAACCCTTAGATAGCTGAGAGACCGTATTTGTACCAGCCGCAGTGAAGGGGCTAAGGGATATGGAAAGAGAGGACACGGGAGATTTCAATGATAAGTCTGCAGCACCCCCTCAACTCCCGCAAGTACCTCCCCGGGAGTATTTCACCATGGCGGCAGGTGTCTGACAGCCTACTCCCTAAAAAGTAGGGAGTAGGCAGCGATATTTTGCTAATATCTGCGATACTGCGATATTTTGATGAGAGTAGGCTCAAAATATCGCAAATAAATTGTAGGTGGTAAGCGGCTTGGTCTCATGTCAATTGAATCATTTTGAAGGGGGATTTTGGGCTAAAAACACTTAAAAGTATTAGATTACAGGAAGTAACTCTGCGGTAACGCCTTGCCGCATTTCACTTACTCCGTAGACTCATGTACTTACCGTTTGTGTGTGTGTGTATGTGGTGTGTGTGCATGCATGATGTGTGTGTGTGTGTGTGCATGTGCGTGCGTGCGTGTGTGTGTTGTGTGTGTGTGTGTGAGTGTGTGTGTGTGCTTGCAGGACAAGCGTGGGGCTGGGGTGAGGCAGGCGTGGGGCTGGGGTTAGACAGGTGTGGGGTTAGGGTGAGGCAGGCGTGGGGCTGAGGTGAAGCAGGCGTGGGGCTGGGGTGAGGCAGAGCGTGGGGCTGCGGTGAGGTAGGCGTGGGGCTGGGGTGAGACAGGCGTGGGGCTGGAGTGAGGCAGGCTAGGTGGTGGTAGGTGGTCTACCCCGAGGCACTTTGACCAGTGATTGACACGATTGTAGTTTGCATTCACATTGTTGTCTTATATATACTACTACTACAAACATCAATACATGGGTCCGAAGGGCCCACAAACACTTGTCTATTTCTAAAGCTGAACTCTTCGGTCAAACCTTTGCTGATAATTCCACTCTGGTTGATGAAGGGCTTGTTTCTCCCCCTCCACCCTCTGACTTTATTATGCATGTTATTAAACAGGGTGGAGTCAAAAGTTTCGTCAAACTCCCCTCCTCTGACCAATTGCCTTCAATCTTTAAATCACCTCCGCAATCTTGCTTATCTTGCTATCTTCTACCGTTACTTTCATGCTCACTGCTCTTCTGAACTTGCTAACTGCATGCCTTCCCCCCTCCCGCGGCCTCGCTGCACAAAACTTTCTACTCATTCTCATCTCTATTCTCTCCATCTTACTAATGTAGTATCTTCAATCTTTCATCCCTTTCACTGGTACACTCAAAAACCGTTTCCCCTTGCCATTTTCCATCTTCCTATGATGTATTTTATTTTTCATAAGAGTTGTCAAGAGATCTGAACTGGCTGGCCTACCTTCCTTTCTACAATCCCTTACTGTCGGGAGTTCGCCTCGCGCCTTGGTAGTGGACGGACCTCCTTCCCGTCCTCTCCTCTCTCCGCTGTCGGTCGTGTGTGGTTAAGTTTCCTCCCACCATGACCACTGCACGGAGGCGACCCGAGGAACCAGCAGACGACGGCTTTCACCCTCTAGAGGAAGCGCTTCAAGGTGACGAAGCCTTCTTCTCCACAGCAGAGTGGTGCCACGGCTGCGGAGCGACCAATCCTGGTGTGGAGGGTCGTCAGGCATGAAGATTTTCCCAGCCCCTATCAGCTTGTTCGGTGGTTAGAGAGCGAGCTCCAGCTCGCCCTCACGATGGATGTCTCCGCCACCGGGGAGTTCCTTCTCCGGGGGGCGACTAGGGACCCCGCCGCCACCCTCCAGGAAGTAGCTGATGGCCAACCACGGGGCATCGTTTTGGCATGGAAGGAACCCAGCAGGAGAGGTGTCCTCGTTGAATACCCCACTGGCCTCCCCCTGGAGCCTGTATTGGAGCACCCGCTCGTCGAGACGGCGGTGTGGTGTTCATACAACGTGGGACTTAAACGGCACCTCCCGACCCGGCAAGTTCAGCTGACGCTGCTGGGGCACGTCCCCGCCGCCCTGGACCTTGGGCCGGATGCTGAGAGCAAGCTAGGGCGCCGTATCCACTGGGGCGCCTGTGATTAAGGCAAACTGCTCCTACCGCCTATGCTTAGTCGAGGAAGCCGCCTTATTGGCACCGCCTAAGGCGCTGAAACTAAGGCATGGTCCGACCATGCCTTAGTGAGCTGCTGTTGACCTTTGACAGACATTCATCTTCTGTTTAGAAGGCAAATACAGCCTTGTTATAGTTGCTACAACGCAACAATTGGTGTTTACGTAATAATAGTGTTGCAACTTCAAGCAACCGAGCCCTGAAGAAGCTCCGTTCCAAGTCTCCTTCTCGGGCGAGTGCTATTCGAACAGCAGATGGGCGCCTCGTGTCGGACATGAATGGGCAGATGGCTCGTTGGGCTGAGTACTTTGGGCAGTTGTTCACGGTGGACCCTCCAACTGAGCAGCTTCACACCACTGGGTTACAGGCAGTGGATGCCGATCCTCCCATTGACGAAACCGCACCCTCTCTTGACGAAGTCAGAGAGGCTGTAGCAAAGTTGAGGGGTGGAAAGGCAGCTGGTGTTTGTAATATCAGTGCGGAGCTCCTCAAAGCTGGGGGTGAGGCCATGATCCGCGGGTTGTATGCTGTCCTGACTGCCGTGTGGCAATCAGGTAACATTCCTCCTTACTGAAAAAGGGGGCTGGTCGTCCCTATCTGGAAAGGGAAAGAGGACCGTCAGGACTGCAACAATTACCGCGGTATTACACTGCTCAGCGTGCCAGGCAAGGTGCTTGCCAATCTATTGCTGACACGGATTCGCAGTCATTTGGTGAAGCCTCAGAGACCTCAGCAGTCTGGGTTCACGCCTGGTAAGTCAACAACAGACCGTATCCTAGCGCTTCGTGTCCTGGTGGAACGCCGACGTGAGTTTCGACAGGGGATGCTTGCAGCCTATGTTGATCTCAAGAAGGCGTTTGACTCAATGCATCGTGAGTCACTTTGGGATCTTCTGCAACTTCGAGGGATTCCTGCAAGGACTATTGGTTTGATAAATGGTCTGTATTCTTGGACTGAGAGTGCTGTGAAGTGTGGGGCAGGTGTATCCAGCTTCTTTCCTGTGAATACAGGAGTGAGGCAAGGGTGCGTCCTTGCCCCATCACTTTTCAACGCTTGTATGGACTGGGTATTGGACAAGGTTGTAGATCATAGTGATTGTGGAGCATCCGTCGGCAACACCAAGATCACTGATCTTGTTTTTGCCGATGATGCAGTAATCTTTGCTGAGTCGCTGGAGGTCCTGGTGATGGCTCTCGAGGCGCTGCACGAGGAGGCAAAGCCTTTGGGACTTGAGGTCTCCTGGCTCAAGACCAAGGTCCAGGTGTTTGGAGACTTACTAGATGAAACAGTACAGTCTGTTCATGCATGTGGCGAGGACATTGAGATCTTGGAAAGTTTTACATACCATGGTAGCGCAGTCCATAATGACGGCGGGTCACGTCAAGAAGTCTTACGGCGGATTGGCATAGCCCACGGTGTTATGGACTCGCTCAGCGGGAGTATTTGGCGTTGTCGGTACCTGTGCAGAAGGACAAAGATCCGGATCTTCAAGTCGCTTGTGATCCCTGTCTTACTCTATCTGGTTGTAAGACATGGACACTAAATAGTGACTTGAAGAGACGAATCAATGCCTTTGGTAATAAGTGTCTTCGCAGAATCATGGGGTATCGCTGGGATGATTACGTGTCAAATCAGCGAGTGCACCGTGAGACTGAATCGAGGCCTATTACCTGCATAGTCCGTCATTGCCAACGTCGGCTATATGGTCATGTGGCACGCTACCCTGAAACCGATCCTTCTCATCGGGTTGTATCTGTAAGAGACAATCCAGTATAGAGGAGGCCAAGGGGGCGCCCACAAGGCTCGTGGCTGGTACAAGTTGATGTTTCTTGTCGAGAGCTGCTTGGTATGGGAAAGGAGTCTGCATGGGAACTCGCGCGTGGTGACCCCCGGGAGTGGCGTCGTAGGGTGGGCGAGGCGACGCGCCCCCCGGCGTATGTCCCCAATAATGATTGATTGAACTTCAAGCAGGGCTTGAAAACGAAATAAATTTTCAAACGGTTTGTTCCGATCAGAAACAGTATTATTAACGTTTCGTTTTTCGTTCCTCTTTTTCCAAACATAGCGTTCCTAAGCCGGTTAGAACGAAATGACAACCGGTTAGAATGTGATTCTCAAACCATGTAATGAATATGCTATTAGCCCTAATATATAATAATGCCTATACATGACTACATTTTTATAGATGGTAATAAAGCCATACATTTCATGGTGCATAGTATCCAACAAAATCAAAACCTTAGATGTCGTAAGAACGATATTATTATACAACTAAAATAAGGCAATATATTTACATATACAATACAGGAAGCGTAGTGTTGGAGTATACAATCTCAGTCGTCATAAAGACATGAATCACTAATTATTTATTAATATTATATATGGTAAAACTATATAAATTCGTAATATCACCAGCCCACTAATTAAATAAACATAATCAATGAAGTCAATGACTACACGTGGTACTCCAAGGACTCGAACTTAGGACACTAACACCGAAATTCGGCGCACCAAGCATTAGGCTATGAACACAGGTTAAAAATGTAAGCACATACTCACGATATATAATCCCTTTTCAAATACTGGATATTAATCTAAGCATATTCTTAAACCAAACTGCAGTATAATAGTTTAACGATTGCACGATTGGAAAGTGTAATAAAATAAGGGAACGTGATACATATCACGAAGACATAAATTCATAATTATATAAGGTAAGAAATAGTTATTCTTCACAAATTAAATGAAAAGTGGTGCATATGATACTATTTGAAACAAAACCACATCGTCAATTGCCAAGCGAACAAATACAGTAGACTTAATTAATGTATGTATGTAATACAGATGCATTTGCTTAAATCATTTGGCTACTGGAAGTGAAAATGGATTAGTGACCAAATAGGGCATGGAACAAAAAATTACGTTATTAACCCGTTACAGGGATTTCAAAATAGCGTTTTTGCTCCTGTACAGTAAATTTGATAACGTTTTCGTTTCCTTTTATGTTCCGAGCATAATTTCGTTCGTTTCGGTTTTCGTTTTCGTTCCCTTAAACCGTTTCCAAGCCCTGGTTGCAAGGTGTGTATGAATCGATCGTGGAAGATTAAATGTGACACTAGGGTGTTAAATGTTGGCGATAGCAATGTTGTGTGTTGCGAGTTGCAAGCTTTGGTTGGGCGGGCGGCGGGAGGAGCGACTGGGTGGGTGTGCTGAGACAACTTAGTGTCAGGGAGGGTGCTCTGCCCGCACTAAAATGTTGTACTATTACACGTTATTATCAAACTACCAGATGATATTTAGGACAGTTTAACATACCATCATCTTCACGAGACATTAGTGCATAAATTATCGGGATTGTATAAAAATTACAGTAAACTATACCTATAATACGATAATGAGAGCAAAATGAAATCGTGTATAAACCTTTTTTTTTCACCTTTTTTTATTCAACTCCTTCTTATTCATGTAATTTTGCTTGCATTAAATTTTCACTCACTGTCTCGGAATCAGCACAGCTTCCCGATTACCATGGTATATGGCACGTCCCAATAAAATATTATATAGGTGGTCAAAACCTGTGATGAACGTCAAACTTGTGACGAAACATCTTTTCGGCGGGGCGAGCGTTGAACTTCGCCTTAGTGCTTGATGTGTGGGAGTGAGGCACAAACATTCTTGTTTCAGTGAAAAAGTGTTCCAACCTTGTGATTGGTCGAAGCTGCCTAAGCAGCGCTCAGACAGGCAACGTGATTGGCTAATAGGATTCTCGGACCACGCCCACGCCTTAGGCGTTGGAGGTGTAAGGCAAGGAACAGGCGCCTGAATTATCGACTGTACCATAGGCTTGAGCCGGTGCCTTAGCCAGGCCGTTACAAAAGCGCCTGAAGACGAGTAAGGCGCTCTTTTTGCCTTACCTCTAAGGCACTTCTCAGCATCTCCCCCTTTGGCTGCTTCGGAACTTTCGCGGTGCGCAGGTTCATCCAGGAACCCGTCCAATGCTACCGGTGCCAGGCGTTTGGGCACTACCAGCGCCAGTGTCAGCGGCGGCAGGAGCTGTGTGGTGTGTGCAGTGGGGAGCACGCTTCACGGGACTGCATCCGCCGCCTACGGGACGGTGGGGAGCGGCCTGTGGCTCGGTGCCCCAACTGCGGTGCCAGGCATCACGCCTGGAACCGCCGCTGCCCTGCCCGGCTCAGGCAGATTCCTGGGTCCACGGTGCCTCGCCAGCTGCAGTGGAAGGAGGCTCCCTTGCTTCCACCTCGGTCAGCACCCCAGCCCCCCGCTCCACGGATTAAAGACGCCTTCGAGACCCGACGGCCCCGCCGCAGGAGGAGGAAGAAGAGGTCCAAACGTAACCGTCTGTTGTCCCCTGTGGGGGATATGGACGTGGACGCCCAGGACCCCGTGATAACGCAGGACCCGGCCCCCTTGGCGATGGCGGCCATTGGCGGGGAGTTGCGACCTGCTGAGGCCCCCCGCAATGACGCCGTGACCCAGTGCAGGCCGCTTACCTCTCTGGTCGAGAGCGGGACGCAGATGGAGGGCCGGCTCTATACCTTCGGAGAGAGAGACCTACTTGTACTGCTTAGGTTATATGAGTACCTGGTCAGTCAGGAAACTGTGGCTATTTGTTCTCGTGTTTCGCACCAGCCAGCCTTCTCTTACGTGAGGCAGGCGCTGCGTGGAGGCCGCAGACCTGGTGTCCGGCTGCCCACGGAGAGACCGATTGACATGCCGTTCTATCATCGCCGCCGTGGTGAATGTGCCTGGGTGTGCTATGACCCCGCCGCCGGGAGACATTAAAGACCCATGTTTGTGTCTGTTCCTTGGTCTTGATTTTTTTTTTTTTTTTGCATGTGCTTCTTTGTATTTATTGTGTCCTTTTTGTATATGTCAGCCTGACGCCTGTGGGCGTAATAAATTATTTACAACCCTTACTGTCTGTCTGTCTTATAGGGACTTGCAGCTACCGGGCTTTATGTTACCTCTTCTTTTTGTCCTTGGTCAGTCCTTTGTGATGTAAGAAAGAAAGAAAGAAAGAAAATATATATATAGATACACGTAGATAATTCCAATATACGTAAGTCTTGTAATTATGACCATAAGACTGAGAGAAGAGTCGTATTGGAGAAAAGTGTAGCTGTTTTAATAGAATATATAGTAAACATATTTCATTCTTAATAGTCTTGTAAGTAAATGAATAGCGAAAGTATCTGCTCGTTAACAAACTATACAAAACTATGTCAACGTTTAACGACTACAAACATAATACATTTACTACGCAGGTAAATTTATATAAGAAAAAGAAATTCATACAAATATTTATTAGAAAAGGAGACGATGCCATTATTGTTGATTTCAATTACAAACTATTTGATGCATATATTTTACGATAATTACGACATCTCCCAAACTAAATTGGCACAGCCATCATTTTGTTATTCTCTTACTGTCTTCTTTATAGGGATTGACAACTAAGCGGGCTTTGTGTTACCTAGTTTTGTTGTGAGCTAGGCCAGTACTTTGTGATGTAAAAAAAAGAAAAAAAAGTAGTAGGAAAAGAATAGGTAGTAGTAGAGGTGTAGTAAATAAGGTAATAGAGGTGTAGTAAGTAAGGTAGTAGAGGTGTAGTAAGTAAGGTAGTAGTGGTGTAGTAAGTAAGGTAGTAGAGGTGTAGTAAGTATGGTAGTAGAGATGTAGTAAGTAAGGTAGTAGAGGTGTAGTAAGTAAGGTAGTAGAGGTGTAGTAAGTAAGGTAGTAGAGGTGTAGTAAGTAAGGTAGTAGAGGTGTAGTAAGTAAGGTAGTAGGGTGTAGTAAGTAAGGTAGTAGAGGTGGTGGCGGAGGTGTGCACACCGCTCACTGGTGCGTATGGGGAGAAATAAGTGATAACAGGCAGACTGACCTGACACCTGCCTCGTCGCCGCAGAAATCAATACCCCCGGGGAGTCACCAAGGGCGCCTGCAGACTACCTGGACACCCGAGCCCACCCCTTCCCTCCTCTCCACCGCGACACACACACACACGTACGTACACACATACACACACGTACAGACACACACACACGCAAAAACAAATACAACTGGATGAATACACACACAAAAAATACACAACTAGATGAATACACACACACACACACACACCAAAAAAAAAAAAAAAACACAAAAACACACACACACATGTAGATTTGTAGAATTTGTAGAATCAACTCATGGAACTAGAGGAAGTAACATGAACTTATTATGTCCACAGTTCCGTACAACACTTTTTAAGAACAGTATCTTTTGTTTAGGTCCTCAACTATGCAATGCTCTGCCTACACCCATCAAACTATTTACCAAAACTATCACCCTTTTTTTTTATTCAAGAGGAGAGAAAGAAATAGTTATTGTTTCCTTTAGAACTCACAAACATCCCACGAGGGACCGGATAGGTACATGTATATTATATATAGTATTGTATAATGTAGTTTAGTCATAGTGTAGTATTATATATATATATATACTGTAAAGTATGTAATGGATAGCATTGATAACAAATTTGTTTTCTTCATATATATATATCATTGCATAATATTGATGTATGAATAATAGTATATATACGTGTATGTATGTGTATGTGTATGTATATGTATATGTATGTATGTGTGTATGTATATGTATATGTATGTATGTGTGTAGTGTATGTATATGTATGTATGTGTGTATTATATATATATATATATATATATATATATATATATATATATATATACATATATATATATATATTATATGTATACGTATATGTATATGTATGTATAGTGTGTATGTATATGTGTATATGTATGTATGTATTTTATTTTTTGCTTTTTCACGTTACTAAGTTGTATATTTTACTACATAATCAAACTGTCAATTGCTTCTTCTCAGCACATGTGATTTATATCAGAATATGTCTGTCAGGGCGCCTTGGCTCGACAGGCCGTGCCAACGACCACATCTATTATGTACTGAAGGTGTATATTTACTAGTAGTGGCGATAAACTTTACTGACTTACTTACTTACTTACATGTACAAACACACACACACACACACACACACAGACACACACACACACACACATATACACACATACACAAACATACACACACACACACACACACACGCAGACACACAAACATACACACAGACACACAAACATACACAGATACACTCACACACTCAAACATACGCACACACATACACACATACACAAACATACACACACACGTCACACATACACACTCACACACACAGACACACAAACATACACAGACACAAACATAAGGCGTTTTCTGCGGGGGATTTTTGGTTGCAACCGGAAAATTTTCGGTTGCAAACGGTCATAACAACAACAGCAAATGTTTGCGGGTCTGGCCAATCATCTTCCCTGGATGGTTGAACAGGGATCGAAATTTGAGCAACCGAAATTTTTTCGGTTGCAATCAGGATCCCCGCAGAAAACGCCTATACACACATACACACACACACACACACACACTCAAACACACGTACAATGTTGGGTTCATTTATTACTTACCAGTGTTGCTAATTATATCCAGTTATATATGTTTATCCTATTCAAGGACTGACGTTTTCTACTCACACATTTGTGAACGTATCAATTTATCTATCCATGTATTTGTGCAGGAAAATATTTATCAGAAAGAAGGGACAAAATTAGTTTATCACACTCGATGACAACGCAGTAATGTCTAATTGATCTTCTTTAAAGTTCATTTTGGTAGAAACCAAAGAAACAACATAAGCTGGGTGAGTTGCAGGTCGGGCTTTAAAGCATACACGTGGTAAAAAAAAAGTGCCTATTATATTATCGGGTCAAAATGCACCCAAGCAGCTATCTGAAAGTATCCATTCTTTTCAGAGCCACAAGTTATATATTGGTAATTATAATATGTCATGAATCTCATGATGAAAAGACGTTGCATATATATATATATTATATATATATAAATTATTATATATATATTATAATATATATATATATATATATAGCTATATATTATTTTTAGTTTTATGTAAGATACTACATCGCCTTTGGGCATTTTATCTTCCTTGAGGGCTCAGTGGTCGCCATTTATGTTCCTAGTTGGCTGTGATGGTTGGCCCTCGCCGTGGTGGCACAGGGTGGATTTCTAAAGGGACACCTGTGATGGTTTGAGGCTCATGCCGCCTCCCTGTGCCTTCCGCCGCACTTGCAGGCGAAGGTAAGGTTGATGGGCAGCATGTGGGTGTCTCCGGCCACTCTACGATGGAAGAAAGAGCTGCTCCTGGGTAGTACTTTAACTCGGGATCTTGAGCTTACCACTTCCAAACTTCCAGACTATAAGCATACGGCTACAGATTCCCCATATATCTATAATAATATAAGCGAAGTGTGTCTGTGTGTATGTCCGCGATAGGTGCAGCCCCCCGTGGCACAATTCCATCATATGGCACAGTTTTGGAACCAGCTCGACCAGGGGCACATTATAAGCCCACTTATGAGATGATCTGATCACTTTGTTTTCTCTTTTTTAGCAGCCTATTAGCGAGAATTGTGAGAAAAAGAATGTGGGTTGCGAGAATTGAGGAAACCTTGATGTAGGGTGATGGGTAATGGGTGAGTGAATGGGTGGGGTGATGGGTAATGGGTGTGGGGTGATGGGTGAGTGAATGGGTGGGGGGTGATGGGTGATGGGTGAGGGAATAGGTGGGAGGTGATGGGTAATGGGATGAGTGAATGGGTGTGTCGTGATGGGTAATGGGTGAGTGAATGGGTGGGGGGTGATGGGTAATGGGTGAGTGAATGGGTGGGGGGTGATGGGTAAGGCGTTAGTTAGTACATACATTTCTACATCCATGATTTCAGGAAAGTTAGAAGGGGCTATCTGGAGAGTGTGTTTGGTGGGCCTAAGGCCCACCAAACACAGGTGGTGGGCCTATGGCCCACCAATAGCCCTCCGCAGGAGCTAGTCAAAAAGTCCGCCCGGAGGGCGGCTTTGCAGCTAGTATATACATAAGAACATAAGAACATAAGAAAATAAGGAAGCTACACGAGTCCGCGAGGCCTACACGTGGTAGTTCCTGTCACCTAACACTACCTACATCCACCTTTCATCTCCATCCATGAACCTATCCAGACCCTCTTTAAAGCTCCCTAATGTCTCCGCACTAACTTCCTGTCTACTGAGTCCATTCTATTCATTCACCACCCTATTTGTGAACCAGTTTTTCCCTATTTCCTTTCAAAATCTACGCCCTTCCAGCTTGAATCCATTACTTCTTGTTGTACCCTGTTTAAAAGCCGTAAGAACTTTTCCTACCTCTCCTTTATTACATCCCTTTATCCACTTAAAAACTTATATCAGATCGCCCCTTACTCTGCGTCTCTCGAGTGAGTGTAACTTTAATAACTACAATCCAATCTCATAACTAAAGTTACGCATCCCTTGTATCATTTTGGTCATCCTTCTCTGCACTGTTTCTAACAAGGCTATATCCATCCTGTAATATGGAGACCAAAACTGAACCGCATAGTCTAGGTGAGGCGTGACTAGAGCCAGATAATGCTTTAGAATAACTTCCGCACTTCTACTTTTAACACTTCTGGTAATGAATCCTAACACTCTATTAGCTCTATTTCTAGCCTCAATACATTGTTTCCTAGGTCGGAGGTCTGTGCTCACCCTCACTCCAAGATCTTTTTCACCTTCTGATCTTTTCAGCGATACATTGCGTATGCTGTATCTATTACCAGGGTTTTTTCTAACAACATTCATAACGCTGCAGTTATCAATATTAAATTCCATCTGCCATCTGACTGCCCACTCATTAAGTTTATCTAAAGCCTCGTCCACACTATGCCTCATGAAGCGCGCGCTGTTAGTGGCGCTGTTGAAAATCGAGCTTTTCAACACCACCAGCGTCGTGCTGAACGAATCCAACCCGTCCCGATTGGATGGACATCTTGTAGGTCCTCAGTGCTGCACTTAGCTCCATTGAGGGAGGACGTCACCCGCCGCGCTCCATGATGTATACTACATGGTATTATCAAACTACCAGATGAATAAGATGATATTTAGGAAGACTGAACATACCATCATCTTCACGAGACATTACTGCGTGGCATGAATATAAATAAATTACAGTATACTATACCAAGAATAAGATAATGATACCAAAGCGAAATAGTGCATAATTTGTTTTTCCTCTCTCACCTTTTTTTATTCAACTCCTTGTTATGCATGTAATTTTGCTTACATTGAATTATTATTTACTGTAGGAAGCAAAACACTTTTCCGATTCTGACGGTATATGATACGTCTCAATGCAAAAATATTTAGGTGGTCAAAAATTGCAATGAATATCAATCAATCTTGTGACGGAGCGTCGCCTCCCCGCCATGGCGGTGAGGCACAGTCTGGACGCGCGGGTGGGATTTCAACACATCCACCTGCCTCAGCGCGCGCGTCATGAGGCATAGTGTAGACGGGGCTTTAGTCTCCCTGCAATATGTTTACATCAGACTGTGATCCAATAATCCTTTAGTATCATCAGCAAACTTGCTGATATCACTGCTAATCCCACTATCCAAGTCGTTGATGTAAATCAAAAATAGTATTGGACCCAAAACAGACCCTTGTGGAACTCCACTTGTCACCAGTCCCCATTCAGATTTAGAACCATTAATTGTAATCCGTTGTTGCCTATTACTTAGCCAAGCTCTGATCCAACGAAGAACCTTCCCATCTATTCCATGAGCCTTAACCTTATTTAAGAGTCTCTCGTGTGGTACTCTGTCAAATGCCTTACTAAAGTCCAGATATATCATATCATAATCCTTATCATTATCTGCCGTCTCATAAACTTTCCTATAAAAACTCAATAAATTGGTGAGACATGACCTACCATTGGTGAATCCATGTTGTGAATCATTCAGGGATGTCAACAAGAAAAGAAAAAAAACTCGAAAAGTAATAACACAACAACAAAATATTTGTCATTTATATTAGTCAACTTTATCAATTATTTTAGGCGCTATCAAATACAGCTCAAATATGATTTGATGACCAACTTCGAATTATTGAATATTGCTGTAATCCACCCCCAACATACTGGCTGTGGGCTGCTGTATTCCACCCCCAACATACTGCCTCCTGAGCAAACTTGTAGCAGTGGAGTCAGGAGATATCGGCAGCCTAGTATTAACTTCCCGCTAGGCAGCCAAAAAATGTTTTAGGGTCTGTGCTGGATCAGTGGCCAGGGTCAGTTCGGCTGTGGGCTAGCCAACTATGTACACCCCCCACCCCTAAATTTTTAACCCGAATATACACGATTCACAGAAATGACCAGCTGGCAATAAAATACTCGGAAATCCGCGAATCCGCGGAAAATTGACATCCCTGATTTCATTGATCAAACTATGTTTATCTAAGTGCTCTCTAATGTTTTTTGCAATAATAGATTCCAATAATTTACCTACCACTGACGTTAGACTTACGGGTCGATAATTTGACTTTAGTCTTCTGTCTCCCTTCTTAAATAGGGGAACAACATTTCCTTTCCTCCACAATAATGGCACATCGCCTATCTCAACCGATTTCCTAAAAATGTGCACTAACGACTCACTAACAACCTCCTTGCATTCCTTTAATACCCTGGGATACACTTCATCTGGTCCTAGCGATTTAAAATTCTTCATTTTATCTGTACCCTCTTCCACCATTTCCCTAGTTATCACAATATCTTTGAGTTTCTCCTCATCGCTTCCTTTGAACATCTGTTCACTATCAGGTATCGTCTGTGTATCCTCCTCAGTAAAAACACTTAAGAAATAATCATTTAGACTTTTACACATATCCTCATCCGTATTTAGACCTCACCCTGTCCTGAACTTAACAGCCCGACTAATTCCCTTGTCTTGGTTTTATATACCTGATAGAACCCCTTTGGGTCACTTTTCGCCCGTCCTGCTACTTTAATCTCATAATTGTTCTTAGCTACTCGAGTTAATTTCTTCACTGTCCTCGCCATCACGTTATACTGTTCTTTGCTCACCAATCCTGCCTTAAACCTTAAATACATGTTTCTTTTTACTTCTATGTTGTGTTTTAAATTGTCAACTGGTACCCGATAAATAGGTACCGACTTACTTTAAAGGCTCTGCACTGGGAGACTTAAGAGTACATAAATTCTTAAACAATAAGTCCACACTTTTTAAACTTCTACCCCCAACTGAAGACGCATTTATGTTGCATGTGAAACGGGCAGCACTGGCTACAATTCTTGACAAAACAGCGCATATCCCACAACCAAATTTGGAACAATTTACTAATTTTGGCTGGTCACTAGTAGAAAACAAGCTTTTGCCAGTTCCATGGATGCAAC